>JABBWF010000934.1:0-10786 GCA_016647645.1 Suillus variegatus
TCTTGATTTCAAGAACCGCATAATATAAAGTCTTCAGCTATAGTAATCATCAATATCTGATTAATCAATGATAAGATTAAACTCACATTTGCCCATTTGGTCTGACAAGTCGACCATAACTTTTCTCCACCTTGCTGCTGGGGAAAATTACCCTTAAGGTACGTAACAGTGCCCTGAAAGACTGATTTTTTGAAGTTTGCGCCGGTGGCATCACCCGTGGTGCTAGTATGTTGTTGAAGGTATTGGATCAAGGCGGTTTCCTCTTCAAGAGTCCAGTGAGCAGCAGGTTTACGATGTGTGGTGGTAGAGGGAGCATTGACCTGGCCTTTAGATCGAAGGGAGTGGCCTGATCGTGTACTGGATGAGTTAGATCCTGTCATGATAATGGTACGTATGCATCTGCATCAAGCTCTGCCATCGAGTGGCATCCGGGATTCTCCTGGTAAGATCACCTGACTGCAAGTTCGAATTTCGAAAGTGAAATTCATTGTCCAAATGGCGCCTTATGATTAGCCAGAACTTCCAGGTCACGTGATGCATTCGGTCATCAATTTTTAATGAATTTTTACGTGAACCACCGGATCATACATAGAGCCTGAGCCTGAGCAATCGCTGGCAGCGGTTGATCAACAGCTTATGAGAACCATATAATCTCGTTTTCATATCCATATCCTTGCTATTAAATCACTTCCCCCCATCACGAAATGTCCTGTCAGCAGTCAGCCGATATGCTACCCCCTGATCACCTCCTCCTCCAGCCTCGTCAGGACTTCCTGATCGGCGTTCAGGAGGGTCACATAGATACCTCCACTCTTGCTGCGCACGATTTCGATGTTGATACTCGCACGGGTTTCATGCCCCCAGATCCTCCTTTAAGTAGACTCCCAGCACAATGGGAACTCTGGGAAACAGCACTAGATACTGCAATGCAAGCAAAGCTGCAGCTCTCTGTCAAACGATGTCTGACAGTTGAGGAGAAAAACTCATCTGAGTCATGGCGAGAACACGTTCGAAAGGTCAGTACGGGCCTCTGTATCTTTTATTACGCGCTTCACACACACACCATCAGCTGCCTGTCCTTCCTATGTCTGAGCTCACACACTCCGAGCTCCTGCTTCGGCGCGCGCACCATGTTCTCACCTTCATTATGCATTTTTACATTTACACACTCCCCCTGTCTTCTTCCGTGCTTATTCCGGAACCAATTTCTGTCCCCCTCGTCGCCATATCCAATCACTTGCAGTTACCACCAGTCGTCACGTACTCTGATAATGTCCTCTATAATTGGGACATCATCCACCCCAGGACCCAAACGGAGCTTGGATTCGAGGCTCCCGCTCTGGACAACCTTCGCAGCCAGGACATGTTTTCCGGTACCATAGATGAGCAAGAATTCTACCTTGCTTCGGCCCGCATAGAGCTTCGCGGCGTCGAGGCTCTCGAGCTTATGCGTGCGACTATGGACGAGTTGTTCGTCGGCGACAAGATAGCCATCAGGCGCATTACCGCATACCTCTACAAGCTTGCTTCGGTTGTGCGCGACCTCACGACCATCCTGCTCGACGTACGCAAAGGCTGCGACCCTAACACGTTTTATCACTCCATTCGCCCATGGTTCCGTGGCGCAGACTCCGATCCTGCCCACAGGAAATGGGTGTTCGAAGGTGTTGAAGAGCAGCCTACCGACCTCTCAGGGCCAAGCGCAGGGCAGAGCGCCCTGATTCATGCTTTAGACGTATTTCTTGGTCTAGACAACTGCAATGTGGTCGAAGGTGGCGCTGCACCGGACCAACGGACGCTGTTGAGAAGGATGCAGATCTACATGCCACGTTACCACCGAAATTTCTTGCGACACCTCAGCACAAACCCACGTCCTGTACGGACGTTCGTGATGCAAACAAGGTCTGATATGAACCTTTTGGACGCATACAATTCTGCGGTGCAGTCGGTGAAGGGGTTTAGGGATGCGCATATCAAGATCGTGGCAATCTATATTATTGCACCTGCTGCTCGTGAAAGGACGGAGCTCGAGCACGCAGATCCAGAAGCTAAGGAGGTTGGGAAGCAAGTGCTGAAGGGCACTGGCGGGACGGATCTAGTACGCTTCCTCAAAGGCGTGAGGGACAAAACTGCCGAGGCAGTTGTGGAGCCTACGTTGTAGACCGTGTCGGATCTGGGATCCTGGAATAACATGAGCATCGGTATTTATGCATTTGCTCAACTTATTGGTCATTATTCTGATTCGCTAATTCTTTCGCCTGGATGGCAACATGCCCACTTTAATTGCTTTGTATATTCAATTAGCCTCCCTTAGACAAACAACGCAATGGTAGATTGTTCGATCAGTGTCTCTTCCTAAATTATATGGGCTTACTTAGATGTCGGACTTGTGGTTGAGTGTCTTCCATCAATACTTATCACCGAGGTCGAGCATTGTGGGAGTTACAGTAACAAAGCAAGATTCCTGCTTTCTCATCGTGTCCTACGTCATAGTATCAGCGAGTGAATGTACCACGTTGGGAAGCGCCTTCAGAGCTCTTGGCGCAATTTCCATACCAGAGCATATCAGTTAGCCGGCCATAGTTACAGATAGAGAGCATATTGTCAAGGATGTTTGGCACTGGCACTCCATCAAAATGACGACACGACAGCAACACCACAAACCTGGGCTCGGCACTAGTTTGACTGGAGCGAAAGGTGTGACGTAGTCACCTATACTCGACTTATCCGTGGAGCAGGAGCCAGGTTGGTCATAAGCCTACTGCAAGCCCTTCTAAAGCCGCTGACTGTGACGGGATCTTTCCGTTAAAGAGATCGCGCCTAGAGCGTCGACGTCGAACGATTACAGGTCAGGAAATCGTCACTGAACTCGCACATTGAAGATTTCGGAATAACAATGGTTGGCATACCGTTAGTCGGGGCAAATCAGTCGGTCCCGCTTCTCATAGCAAGCATGACCATTCATATACCAGGACGGGTAGCTAAGAGGACAGCACCTAGATATAGAACATCGATACAAAGGTGTGGCTCTGGTAAGCTGCTTGCACTGCATCGAAGACTGACAACCTTTTGATAGAGGTAGACTCTAATCCAGATCACAGAACCCATTCGGAGGATACAAAAGGTGCCATGCCGACGTCAATTGATGTCATTCTTGAGTGCTCTCGAGTAGATGCCGTTTATTGATATGGGTGGTGACGAGAAGAGACGCCCGTGAACAGAGCATGATTGTCCGATTGCTCAGAGCCGGAGTTTCTCGCAAGAACCTTGAACAGGGTTTCATTTCCGAATCGGTGGCCTAATAGATGATTACGAAAAGATGGAAAAAACGAAAAGATGGCGCCCAAGAGAGCACAGGACAAAGGAGTAAGGTTCAAAGAGTAGCCGAAGGCTAATTGCGATATGGTTCACGGAGTGCTGTGAAATCCTTACGAGTTTTTGGCAAGAGCTAACCAGTTCAAACACTGGACAGGATCCATCCGTGCCTCGTGTCCGAGATTGCGGCTAAAAGGTCTCCTTTGAAGTTGCTAGATTAGTTGGGCGCAAGTGTTCGATATGATATTTTGGTCGGAGGGTCGATCGGATCTGCTGTCAAAGTTGTGAGAAGACGTTCCATGTAATATTTTACAACGAATCATGCCCCCACCGTGAACCAACAATTAGCACTAACGGCATATCCAAAAATGTATTATAACAAATAAATACAAACACTTTTCCTCTCGCTTCATTTCCTTTCTGAGCTAATTGTCTTGCTCACTAGATTATCAGTCACTGATTTCAGTTTCTCATTGCTTTATTGTTATTGGGCATTTAGGAAGCACTGTTTTCGCATATCCGCATCTATTCCTTGACTACAGACACAAAAGGCCTTGCCGGGTCTTACTTTCAGATACATTGAAGACAAAAAGCACCAGACCTACTTTTTGTTCTCCACCAAGATCGCAATAACTTCTTGACACGCTCGCCCAAGATGGACATACACATCAACTCTTTCAGCTATAAAACACGCCAGACAATCATGGTGGAGGTTAACCAACTAGTATCCGAGCTATTCATATTACACTCCTACTACAATGGCACCAGCAGCAGCCAACTACTATTCCGCTCCTCCCCATGCACACCAGAAGCAACGTGGCTATCGCATCTGCGATACTTGCGGTGCAGTTGAAAACCCAGTTGCCCAGAAGTTTAGACTCTGCGGTGGTTGTGTAAGTCCCTTCTCTTCCCTTCGATCATCATCCCTCCTAACCACATCGTTATCTTTCCATAGATGACCACCCAGTATTGTGTAAGCTACTCAGTCTCCACTAGCATGACATTTTCTAACCCTATATTGTAGTCCACCGAGTGCCAAAAATCGCATTGGCCTTCTCACAAGACCATCTGTCAGCACACCGCTGCTCAGATGTCAGGTGCAAAACAGCAGGCCATCGGGCCTGCATATCCTGATGAAAATTTGGCGAAGTACCTTCGCAAGTTTACCTCAACACACTCTTCACTTCTCGGATGGGCCGGCTTCCAAGCCCTTCAATTAAAGCGCCTGCCTGCCAATATCCGGCAAAGTGCGTTGCTTATCGAGCTGAGCTACAACGCTCACGCCGAATCATTATATCGGTAAGTTCTAGTATCGCCGGACTTAGTGGGGATAATTTTTACTGATTCCGCCGGACACGCAGTTTCTCAGTGGCAAATACGCATATAGTCTCTCGGACATTCGTAACCAGCCATGATCCACTCGTAGCCGCTGATATCAGCCGACGAGAAGAACGCTGTCGACGCAGTGGGGGAATTGGAACCCTTGTTATACTCGTGCAGTGTGGTGGCATTTCTCAAGTTATGCCTGTGGAAGTCGACCCACCTAGTAAAATCTCGTGGGATCCACGAGACGATTGGGCAGAAGTCCTCCGCCATTTCGTTGAATCTGGCCGAACAGATTTCAAACCTATATCCACGACCGCCAGGGGGTAAGTAGTCAAAGTTTGATGGATCGGACCGTGAAACTAACCGGATCGTATCTTAGGGTCGTTTATGGCTAATCTAAGATCATCGCCTCCATGACTTATGATTATCTTTTGGCAACGTGGATCGTTGCATGACCAGCATATTTTCGTTCCGCTGCATCGTGTTCGGACAATTTGTACTATTTACGTCGCATCCATTACAACCCATCATACCTCACCATTTCATGTTATGTTGTAATTGTACTGCATGTCGATTTAATGATTATCACTCAATACATTTGAAACTTGAATATTGAAAGCCGCTCTCAGAGGTCATGATGTCACTGGAAGTTTATGGAACAGTACCGCTTGCTTATGTAAATTCATAGATGGACAACACTTTGATCCTTCCCATTTCTTCCAACTTACTGAAAGTAACATTGTCCCTAATCAATGATGACTGCTCAGGGAAGGACATACACATCTGCGCCCGCTGATGGATCCAGGACGATTACGCTACACGATTCGCAGCCACGTCCAGAAGATGACGCTAGTCAGCCTGGGGTTGCAGGAACTCTTAGATTACGGGGTGAACCACGCAAAACTCGTCAGCGAGTTGCATGGGATGAAGATGTGATTGACAATGAGGGATGCGGAAAGAAAAAGTCAAAGAGTGAGTGTGTCGAGTCTTGAATTCTTGTGGCGGTGTTGACTCGACCACCCCCGTAGTCTGCTGTATATACCACAAACCTCGACGGTTTGACGAATCATCTGAGGAGGAATCATCTGAGTCAGACTCTGATTCAGACTGCAAGCATAGTAATTGCCCGCGTCAGAGAAGGATGCATCATCCAGAAGGAAACGGGCACAGCGATGGACTTGCTACGCGTGACGCCCCTAACAGGGGAGTGATTCATGAAGTAGAAGAAGCGGGCTCGAGTGGTAATGCATATGAGCGCAACCCCAAGAATAAAAGGAATTAGGTGTGTGGGTTGAAGTAGTGTGGAGCGTTGTTCTGACGATGAGCATGTCAAGGTTGTCCGCCGGGCTATATATCCTTGGTACCTTACCTATAGATTTGTAGAATATATAATACCCTTATTCGCATACTTTCAGGAGCTGAGCCTACCGCATACATTCGGTTTATTGACATATTTTCAAGATGTTTCGCTCCTGTTCAAGTTGTGGAAGTTTTTGACTCCAACTACTAGTGGAGCCTCCGATTCCTACAACTTGAACTGTGACTTCAACCATGTATCAACCTTTCAAAAGGTCAAAACGCTCGCGAGAAACGACAGATTCTCTATCGTATCGAGCGCGTTCGCTGTCTCCAAGGCTCAAACAGCGGTATCGTAGTCCAACTCATCCGAGTCTGCCGTCCAACTTTTTACAGTTTGTTGGTCTCATTGTTGCAATTATCATATTTGGCAGTCTTTATATCTCGCTGTCGAAATCGGTGTCGCGACGTACAGGGACGTCGCCTACTCCACCGAACACCACAGATTTCGGAATAGGTCCAACTCGAGTACGTTCACCGTCACCAAAAATCGTTGATCGAACCGTCCTTCATGTCCTTCATGATATCCACGAACCCAATGATCACCACGATCTATCTCCCTCAACAGTCACACGGCCCCATCTCAAATGGCCCCCGATTGTCACCAGAATTCCTGAGCCTAAAGATGTTTCAGAACTTGAACATACAATCGTTCACGTTTCTAGTATACTGTCAGCTTCAGCTGCTGACGCAGTCCAATTTGATGAATCAGTTTGTGGTTCATTCCCCTGTCGCTTTCTTCTTCCTCTCCGTGTCGCTGAGCAAGAACCGAAAGCCCATCTGCACTTCCACCAACTAGCTATTCTCGCAAGTCGCTTGAATCGCACTCTTGTTCTCCCGAATGTAGGCAACAATCGCATGGGGGCTTGTTCCAAATGGCCGTTTGATTTATATTACGACGTGGACCTGCTCAGAAGCGCCCTCCCCGCTATCAACGCGTTGCCTTTCACTGTATTTGACAATTGGAGCGAAACACGTTCCATCTTACCTACAAGCAGAACCATATCTTTCAGCGTCAGCAAAAGTGGCGAACGAGATTTACTGTCTGACGACCATTTCACCCTCGATCATGGCCTTGCAGATCACAAAGTCGCTTCCTGCCTAAACTCCAAATTTCCTAGACTTTACCAAAGCTCCTCTATACTTTCCTTCAAGTTCTACCGCAACAATCCGATCAAGCCATCGACAAGCCAGCGTCTTATCCAGATTCTCTCAGAGGCTGTGGATTCCGTGGAATATTTCTCAGACGAACTTGCCGCGCTTCCGAGATCTGACGTGTTAGCCATCGAATGGGATCTACGCCACCCAATCTTCCCTGAGCCCAACATAGACCTGCAATACTCTCATGCGCTTGTTGAGCTTGCAGAAAGATTAGCAAGCTTCACAGGATCCTATCTTGCGGTGCATTGGCAACTAGAACGTGTTCCGGTAGAAAACCTTGCGTGGTGTGCGGCATCGCTCGTCTCTACTCTTCGTTCAGTGCTCGGCGACGATGACTCGGGGCCTCAGCTAGTCTGGTTCGCTACCGACTACCACACCTTTTCAGAACAGCCAATTGGTGTGAAGACTAAGAGCGCAAGATCTGGGACTTTTCGAGTTGTCACGCCCGAGCATGAGGAAGCCATGAATATCCTTCAGGACGCATTCCAAACAGGTGGTGATCTGGAGGGATATGCCATGACTGAGTTACCATCGCAGATAAAAAGGCTGAGAATGTTCGAGGGGAACGTTCAGTTTGAAGAAGAGATTCTGGAAGACTCAGGAGTTTCAGGTATCCTAGACAAGTTGGTGGCGATGCAGTCTCAGGTGTTTGTCAGCGGATCTAAGGCTTGCAGCAAGACGAGGTGCGTCTTCATGGCAGCAGGCGGTAATATTTGATCAACGGCAGACCACAGTTCCTCTTCGAAGCAAATAGTCGAATTTCGAGAGAGCGTAATGAGGGATAAGGAAATTGCTCTGGACATCCGCAACGTCGTGGAGTTGTTTGGAGAATGGTAGCGAGTTTAGTTCCTGAAGTTGAAGTGGACAAATGAGAAGGAACGCGAAGGAAAGCATAGTATAGTCATGCATGGAACATGCTCATACAAAATTTTGCGATCACCGAGGGATGCAAGTTCTAGCACTCTGACCGAACTTATAGCGCCTCGCACCAGCCAACACCCTAATCTCTAGGTGCACCCCGACCGACACCTGCGAATGATGGCCTGTAATCGCCGGGCGCACCACCCTCCTTCTTCCGGTAATCATCGCGGTCGCCGCGAGGTGCGCGGTAAGCACCGTCGCCACCACCAGGGCGTACAGTTGCTGGGCGCGGAGGGCGAGCGGCCCGCTTGTGAGTCGAAGGGACGATCTCGTTGGGGAGGTGTAGCCTATTGATACATGAGTCCGGATAGATACGACATAACAAGACTACGCACCACTCCCTGAGATAATCAACACCTTCCGGAGTCAAAACGTAGTAATACCACTGCCACGAAAATTGGGTCTTAACGAAGCCCTTGGAGGTCAGGCTCTGCATGGCCTTTATGACCTGAAGGTTAGGGACATCAAGCTCTTCATGCTTCGGCGCGTTGTAATCTTTCTTGGCGACCAGAACACCCTCTGAGATCAATCGATAATGAGCTCTGGAAAACCATCGCAAGGCCTGTATGCTGAAAACCCACCCTTGAAGAGGTTCTCGTAGATGGTGCGCCTGTTTTGTTTGGTGATAATCATGCTGGGCTAATTGAATGAAATGGGGAAGCTGAGGAAGAGTTGAAATGGGTTGAACAGTGCTCATAGGAATCAAACGTACTGCGATAATGATCTCGCACTTGTCCGGCTGAGGAAGACTGGAGTCAGTCATGTCATCCAACTGGGAGGTAGCCCATCCAGCCATAGAGAGTTTCTGACACTCTTCTTTGCATCCTAATACACCACAGACGACTTGAACGGTACTCACAAGGATTTGACGGGCAGGAGGGCCTTGAAATGAGTCTTGACGTCGAGCTGGACAGCGTACGCGTGCCTCTCGGACTAGGTTTCGACGAGCAACAGCGGAGTATGAATGTTTCCAAAAAAGGAACTTCGAACTCTACTTATCACGAACCCAAGGTTAACCGCATTTTACGAGAAGTAACGACTTCCTTAGATCTATCTGAGGTCTGAGGCCTGAGGGATTACGCGTACGGACGCCGATACAATTTGTTTTCAAGGTACGTACGGTCACATTGATACAAAACAAGAGGCGGCAAAAACACGCAGAATCGCACTGACACTAGTATTGTTCACAGGCTCGTTGCATGAGGCTCTTCCAACAATCATGACGGCTGAATGACGAGACCTGCAACCATGGTCCATCGGAAGTTTACATTTCAGGCCCCCCTTTCGAGTATACGGATCATCCTCTCGATGTCGTCTCCGGAGATTGGATCCCTTGCCCGACTAAACCACTCGTTCAGGCTGAGGTCGCTCAGTGTAGTAGGAGATTGTCGGGTCGAAGCCGACCTCCCCATATCCGCGTTGATCCGTCTCGCCTCTAATATAATATCTTCCATGTTCCTCGCACACAGGGATTCGTAGTAAGAGTTGTACTGCCCCTGGACAGTCCTAAAATTCTCATAAATACTTTGTCAAACATTTTAATAGGAAATCCTCGTACTTTGTTTGCTCTTTATCGCGCGTTTCAACGGCCCGTTTTACAAATTCAGAAGACACTTTTTCTTGACCATGATAAGCAGCTCCAGACGTGCTTGGGAAAACAGCTGGCGTATCGTCCCGCGATAACGTTGTGTTTGTTTTACGGTTCAGAAGGAGCGGCCTCTGTTCCTGACGACAACCCTTGACCTGCGCATCGAGACTAGAACCCTCGAAAATTTGACTCGTTGCAGGCTCTCGCACGCGGTTTACTTCAGCAGCCCATCTGGCCACTTTGGATGCGACACGTTGGGGAGCTGGACTGAGAATATCTTCTGGAATGGGCATACGTAGTGGCGTTGTACCTGAAGGCTGGTGCAACGAGGACGCGTGGGCTGCTGGCGTTCCCAGATACACTTTCGGGGCGGAGATATGCATATCTACAGACCTTCGCTCCGCAGCAGCCTCAGCAGCCCAATCAGGGACGGGCCCGCGAGTTGAAAGACCTCTGTGAGTCGTTATGTAATTGGAATCCGAAACAGTCATCCGAGGGGGAACGTTTCGACGAGTCACGTAGGCTCCGGCAGAGTGCAAGGGCTGCGGTCTGTATGCCTTCGCAATGTGATCGGGTAGATCAGCCATGTACTTCCTTGAATGGGTAGGGTTGGAGAGGTTCACATTCAAAGCGTGGTCGGCTTGTTCCAGGCCTGGTCCAACGAGTCGGAGAGGTGGGTCATATCTCGTCAATGTGCTTTTCAGAACCAAGCCTTGCGGTGTGAAAGACACTGCCTGATTTTCAAGGAGTTCTTGCTGAGAACCACGTGTTGCTGTCTTCCTGACTGGGGCATTGCGGGGCTGGACTTGATGGCTCCCCCAATACAATGATTCTGTTCTGATGACTGTCCCGAAGGAGCGTGCATGGATGCCGACAAGAACCGGTGGAATGGTGCGTTTGTTCCCGATTTTGAAAAATCCCATATCTCACTGGTTGGCTCCTGACCTTCGAGATTGGAAATGTGGAATAAAGTTTGTCGTCTGACGCTATTTTAGTAGGGCCTTCCTTTATACTCGGAGGGCATTCCTTGGTGTGCTGAGATGTCGACAGCTGATCGTTGTGTGTGGCAGACAGCTGTACAGAGGGAAATTCGCCAGGCATCAAAGCTCCGGTATCGTC
>JABBWF010000935.1:0-10782 GCA_016647645.1 Suillus variegatus
CGCACGTCTTCTGCCAGTGCACCTAATGCTTCGGGCCTATTTCTGCGCTAAGAGTCCCGAAGACTGGCGCAGAGCGAGGGGTTGAGGGAGAAGAGTTCCAAGCCTACAAAAAACCTTGAGAGGAGCTAGAGGATCAGGTTTTCCAGAAAAAATGATACCTTCTATGTGAGTAACTTGAGACCAACTGGAGACAATATTAATAAGAAGTCCAGGGGGTGAGCACCTGCCACCGTCCCGTCCGCTAAGCTTCAAGGTTCGATATTGAAATCCGACAGCCCGGCCCGGGAAGTGCCAGTCCCGACTTCATGGCAAGAAATGACGCAAGGTTGGCAGCAAACAGCCCATTGATATGAAACAATCAGGACATTTTGCCAGTTTCATAATAGTATCCAAGGTCAGTTTCCACAACTTTCATGTGTGTTGTCATTGATCTCACTTCACGATGCCAGTATAGTTTACTTATCGCCAATTCTTTCTATCATAAGCTATTTGTCACGTATGATGCAGACAATCCTAGTAGGCCATGATGGTACATGATACTTCTAAGCAGTGTTCCATCTTCCTTCAGGTGCTGTACGAGACTGTGTTTCATCATATTGAAAGGTATACTCCTTAGTACGTCCTCCAATTTACATACTTATCTGCACAAAGCTGCACGTTCCGAATCATATAACAGATCTAGATGCATGCCATCCGCTGGCCTCGTGTCCTTTTGTGGCTGCGGGATATATTATGGCGCAAACATTGCTTTGCGTGGAATGGGCTTAAGCCTCAGTCAACATCGATGTCTTCCTCAACGCAGAACCTCATCCCACAACTTCACCTCGGAACACGTTTGGGGCACTTTTTATTGGGGTCATCTTCGCAGCAATGTTAGTAACTTATCTGTTCACGAACCTTAGTCCAGTCCTGTCATCCTAACATGTCTCACGGAACAGTCTCTTTGGTCTAAGTAACATTCAAGCTTTCGTCTACTTTCAGTCGCACAAGGGCACCAAGGTATTGTTCCCTAAGTTAGCCGTACGTTGATGCTTCCATCTCTCGGTTCAGTTGTTGATATGACATCAGGTCGTCTCGCTTTGGTATGTCCTCTCCAGTTGCCATTGTCGAACGTATCAAGTTACGCCCTTCCCTGAAATTTCAGGATATTCGACGCTCTGCACCTGTTCTTGATAGTCCACTGCGTCTATTACTATTTGGTGGTCCACTACGCAGACATCAGTACACTCACAGAAATGGTGTGGAGCTTCAAAGTGAGTTTGTTGAGACCTCCGTGCGGCCTTTACTATGATACTGATGGACTCGTGCAGCTTCAAATAGTTATCGATGTGAGTGGGTTTTCTATGCACTGCAATTGCCTACACATCCATTGCAGGTTGTAATCGTCTACGGGGTACATCTGTGAGTTAGAAATGTACTGTTGTCTACAACTTGAAGAATTAATATGATGCTTTTATTGGTTCGCAGTCTGTATTTTCATCGCATATGTATATGTATGTGTTTCCTCATCTATCTAATGGGTCTCTACGACTAATGCCATGTATCAGTCGCCAAGGGTCGATCAAGAATCCTCCCTATAGCAGTGGTGGGTTTTAAATCGGTGATCACGTATCATGACATTGATTTTAATGATGTAATACCAGGGCGTAATCGTAATTTCGGGTTCAGGTGAGTTTGTCATTTGATATTCCTCTTTACTGGATCTTTTAAAAAAATATTCAGGTGTTGGCATCGGTAAGAGTTCAAAAACTCGGTACTTTGACAATGGTCGGCTCATCATTGTAATCCAACGACAGCCCTTATTTGGGCCTTGTGAGTAAAACAACATACTCCCTGACTATATGAATTACTGATAGCGAGTAGATACCAGTGTCATATGTTCTCGGATCTGATTAAAATCGAGTGGGCGATATTTATGTCTTTGGGCACCATTGCTTTCGTCGATTTCGTGATAGCATCATCGCTATGCTATCTCCTCGCTATTTCCCGTACTGGATTTTCCAAGTGAGGAGCGGTCTGTTCACGCCAAGGGATTTGACATGCCAACATGGAGTACTTAGCACCGATTCTATGATAACAATGCTCATGGCTTACATTATTAACACGGGCTGTCTGACAAGGTATTCCCCCCTTCAGACTAGCCTACATCTTGACTCATACTTCATGTAGCATGTGTTCACTGTCAGTCATAATTACGGTAAGCTTCTAACGATTGTACTCTCGCGTCCATCTTGTCTCTAAAGTCTCTACAGTGCGCAGTGATGCCGTACAACTTCATCTTCATCGGCATTGATTTTTTAGTGGCTAAATGTATGACCCAAAGCATTTTCAGAATGTCTGGCTGACCACTGGTCGCTTTTCAGTATACGTCAACTCGTTCCTCGCACTTCTGAACGCACGATACTTCTCAGAGCCCGCTATAGAAACTGACCGTTCTGCAGAAGTCCATGTGCGCCACAACATCTACCGCCCACTGGCAGAAGTGAACGTCATGGCGTCCCAAGACGAGGAATCCTGAAGATCTCCGAAAAGCATTTTAGACATCCCATCCCGGCGATGGTGTTATGGTACATCTTACTCGATCTACCATGGTAAGTAGCCGCATTATTGGCGATGAAAGAGTGCTGATTATCACACTTCAGCCACATCGGCCCATTGAAATGACGGTAAAAATGAATTCCTTATCAGTTTGATGTATCAGTACCAGTATGCATGTATTATGTATCATCCGCCTTCGTTGTATTAGATTATTGTACAGGAACAAGAATCTACATAGTCCATTATACCTTCATCTGTGGGTTTTATATATCACTAAGTACTGACTAAAACCACGAGGAACTACTGATTCATTCGGCATACATGAGTTTCCATGCGCTTAGAATCAACGCCAAGCCACCAAGCCACGCATAAATTGTTGTAGATAAAGTCGTTCGCTTTGTATCTGACTAACACCCTCCTCCACTAGTAGTCATTGTGCAATCGAATACATCGAGGAAGAGCATGCAACTAGTCATATTTGCAAGAGGCTTCATATTTTGATATCCTCGATGCTCCACTTGGCGCGAAGGTCTACCGTGTAGTCGTCATAATCACCAGCGAGGAACCGATGCATCGAAGCCCATGCAATCATCGCCGCATTGTCTGTATTGAATTTCAGACCCTGTGAATCGATCGGCATATTGAAGCACTGACCTGTGCATAATTCCAGCGGGGGAAAGTGGAGCGATATGCGCTCATCAGAGCTGTACTCATCCAATGCTGCCCGGAGTCTACGGAAGCTGAGCACGAGACAGAAAACAGAGCTTTTAAGACTCACTTTTCGCGTAAAAACATGTTGCTGGCAACCCCGCCGCTAACGACAACATCCTTGACAATCACGTTTTTCAGCTCGAGTTTGTGAAGGCTCAACGTAAGCTTGGCACAGAGTTGACGGGCAGCGGCTGCCTGGAACGCACGAGCCAAGGCAATTTTATGTGAACTGGATAGAGGTTCTTCCGTGAGAGAAATGTAGCGCTCTACTGAAGATTGTAGGGACGCAAAGGAAAAGGCAAGTTTTCCTGGCATTGGGACAGTGAACGGTTGGATGTCGGGTAGGGATTCCAGTTCATCATTTGTCACGCGGCAGAGCTCCTCGAGTGCTGCACCAGGGCCTCTGGTTCCCCAAGACAGGCCAAGTGCTCGGGCTGTCTTGTCAAATGCGCGTCCAATACTCGCGTCTGCTGTTGTTGCAAGAATCTGGAATGAGGTAAGAGATGAAGCTAAAAGTAGAAGCGTATGGCCTCCAGAGATGAGCAGTGTCAAGAAAGGAAACTGTGGGAGATCTGCGGTTGGAGTCGTGAGCAGGGGGGTCAAGGCGTGTGCTTGCTGAAATCAAATGAATGAGTGTAGTGCTCAAAAGAAAGTGTATGTGCGAACGAACCATGTGGTGGACACCGACGAGAGGCTTGCCGAGGGCGGCGGCGAGGGACTTTGCGGCATTCGATCCCACACTAAGGCAGCCTCCAATTCCTACAGACAACTTATAGGTGAGGAACGTTTGATGCAGATTGAAGGAAATGCACAGATACCTGGACCTCGCGTAAATGCAATCCCGTCGATGTCGTGAATGCTAATACATGCCTGTTCGAGAGCCATTCTGACAGCACCCGGCTAGAGACTTGAGTCGAAGCAAACAATTCGAGAGAAATAACGCATTCACCATGTTACGCTGGTGTGCTTCAATGGCTACAGATGGATGAATACCACCGAAACCTTCGTGGCTGATTGATTTGGGGTCAAACAAACATACGCTGGACACAGAAGAGGCTCACAGATCGTGCTGCTTCACAACAACGTTTGAAAGTATTTGACGCGAGGATGTCACGACGGCTGCACAGGTGTCATCCGCTGAGCTCTCGAAGCCAAGAACAGTAAATGTTCGCCTTCCCGTACGCGCTCGGAACGTCCTATGCGCTAACAAAATTTTGTTGGTGTGGACTAGGAGCGACAAACAATATCAGTTCTTACCAGTAAGAGAAACATCCCTCAGTCGTCGAAGTAATAAGACATTCTGTCTGCAAAGCCCACTTCCGAGAATGGGCATGAAAAATGGTGTCGAAAGCGTCGGAAGCAGCGTCGTCGGTTTGCTGCTGTTTGTCTACGTCGGTCGCACATTAGATTCTTTGCTTTTGACTCTCTTCGTAAACATTCGTGACGATGCGCCCAGTGGCAACGTTTAATGCATCGAGGTGCTCACTGCTATCATGTCCTCAACGCATACCTCCATCCTCTGTCGCGCTGAGACGCGCGCTTCCAGTCCTTGCTCGCCGTGCTAACAGTTCTACTACTGATGAACGAACAGTCAACCAGAGCGTAGCGTTACTCGACTCTATAATGGGGTCTTCCTCAACCCTCGACTTGAAGACTTCATCGCTGTCAGATATATTATCTCCCCCCACGCCCCCAATTCAGAATTCAGCTCCAGACCCTTCACAAATGCTCATTCCGCCAGCATCCGACCCCCTTCTTCATTTCCTCGCATCTTCCCTGCTTAACCACGGAAAACGTGCCAGGGCAGAGCGCGTCGTCTCCCGCACACTTCTTTATATTCACGCTCTTACCCGCGCGCCGCCGCTACCTATCCTCCGCCATGCTCTCATCACTGCTTCCCCTGCTGTTAAGTGCATATCACAGAAGCGCTCAGGAAAGAACGTTGTGAGACCTGCTGCGCTTACAGAAAAACAGCGTATAAGAGCGGGTATTCATGCTGTATTGGCTGCTAGCAAAAACAAAAGTGGCAAGACGGTAGAGGAGCGTTTAGCCCGAGAGATTATTGCAGTTGTTAATGGAGACAGCAAAGCTATTGCTGACAAGGAGCTAGCACACAAACAGGCTATGGTCAATAGGTATGTACAACATTGACGTTGGGTAACTCTTATTGACATATCGCACAGGGGCAACGCGCTCGCGAAGTGAGGACTTGCATGTTTACCGTATTCTCCCTTCCTGTAATGGACCGCCGAATTCAATGCAGTCTAATTGCGTGGCTCCCCACCTCTTTGATATGATGCAGCGAATACTACACTACTTTCAGTACTTCTGGCGTGTTACCGGGCAAAAGTGCTCTCCGGTCGGGTTCCTTCTGGTAATCTGCCCCTAGCAAAATTGTGGGGCTCTTCACGTACTTGTTAATTGACAGAAGTTCCACGGTGAATCGAGGTTTGATAAATGATTCATGCTGCTAAAATTCAATACGGCTTTCAGGGTTCTCACTCAGCCAGCACCATCACTGTTTAATTGTTGTCTGCTTCCTCATCAAATGTCGCATCCAAAATCAAGTTTTTACTAAGTTGCATTTGGACCAGAATACTTCGACGGTTTAACAGCACTATTCACTCCTGACGCCGAGACAAATTGTTGTATCAAGACCCAATTAGTCCAGAAGACACAAGCAAATCAGACATCCGTGGAACCCAATACACCGTTGGCCACTAGTATTGCCACAACCTCTCGGTCAAGCACATCAGCAGTCCCACCTTGCAAATGTATGTGCTTATCCCTCGTCCTGATCCTCGTTGTATAGAGCCCCAGTCAGCTGCCCTCACCCTCGAATAACCTTCCGGTACTAGTAATATCCACACACCGAGGATTAAGGCGAGGACGCTCTGCGATAAGGTGTAGAACATACACGATAGTGGTCAAATTAGGAAAAGGCTTTGTCAGTGATCAGTAATTGACGTGTTCAGGGACTCGGAGTATTGGGAGCCAATCTACTTCAGAATGGTAACAGGTCGTCGCTACACACATTAAATGAGCCGTTTCTACATAGATATCGAGCACGCATACCATGCTGCGTTCAAGAAAAGGATTAAAAGAACAGTTTTTAACTTTCAACGACACTTCCATCCATGAACAAGATACAGTACCAGCCTACCAATGGTCCGAGGAAACCGCAAACTCTACGTCGACCCTGGTGGTAAGGACATCGGGGCTGGTCTCGGCAGGGCTAGAAAAAACACCAGTGTCGACACATCCGTGAAGGTTGAGCATCAGGCGAGAGATGAGAGTGACAGACATGCTGACGGTCATGATTAGGGTCGTTCTGTGCTTATCCCATCAACTACTCACCAGGTAGTAAATACACTCAGGCTGCCTCTGATAATTTCCTTGCAAATCGTCAGGAAATAGTCAACCTGGTGAAACATGTGGGTATGCTCACTGAACCATACTAAATCATGGTGTGAGCATGCGACTGAACTATATTTCATACGCTGACTTACGAGGTGCGTCAGAATGTTGGGTAAATTGACTAATGTCATTCCTCTGAGAGAAAGCGGATCAGCTTCACTCGTACAGTTTCGCTAGCACTCTCACACGAAGTACATCACACCTGCGCTCGGTTGGTTCAGTGTTTACAATACCGGTGTGACGAAAAATACCATCTTGGAATATGACATCAAGGATATCTCTCCTGGATAATAGGGAGAACCGCAATCCTCTAGTTTTCCAGGTCCTGAAGACTGTGAGGACAAAGATGAGTAATTCATAGATAAACATTGCCATCCAATCCATCCCATGACCTGCGATTGGATAATTCCGTAGTACCATCAATATACATCCAGATATGACTTGGAATGCACTGACGGACAGTTCTGGCAGGACTTTTGAGCAGGCGTGTGGAATGACGAAGGGAATGACATACGTTGCTGTCGTGTATATTTCATGGCAGTCGCCGGCGTCGACCCCAGCGTCTGAGTCATTTTCAAAAGTTACCGCCTAAAACTTGAAGTTCAGCAGACTCTCAAGTCCAAAATTCTTCGTGAACACGTACTAACGTTCCTGCTATAAGAACAAGTCCGATGATCCCCATCCATTGAAGCAGACGCCTGTTGCGGCCGTAGAGAGCATAAGTGCGAAGAGACAGTGTGACTGAAAATTTGAAACATTCAGCGTGTCTTTCTCGCGATAGACTTCTAACTCACGACAAATAAAAATTTGCTGGAAAAAACGTAACACCTGTACGACTAGCAAGTACTTCGAACAGCTAAGTCTTTGTTGAGCAAAATCATAGATATTCAAGATAATAAAGTTGAAACCTCTGCGGAGATAAAGTGAGCCTGCCAGCCGAATACACGCACAACATTAATGTAGCACCTTAGGTGAAACGGGTAGGAAATTGGTAATTAGGACAACAATATTTCCGAGCACGGCGAGATAGCGATTGACGAGAAATACCACTGCAGATGTTGCTTTCGGGCGACACCAGATCAACGTGATTTCTTCTGGGAGGGTCGCCATGTGGTCGTATATCAGGAGACCTAAAGTATTCAGTTATCATCTTGAGAATCAAGATGAAAAGTCGTAGTACTGATTGATGCGAAAAGGATGTACAGGTACACCGACCTGGCAAATTGGAATATTAGTTCGCGATCAGCATACATAGTAAACCAATGGGTTTATCACTCACACCTGCTGCGCTTCCGAGTCAGTAATATACATTAGAAAGACGATATAATGAGAGGAAGGGGTGTTGAGACTTGAAATTGACAGGAACGTTAACGGTTTGATATTGCTGTTATACTGTATAGCCTACCTCCTCCCCAATTATTAATCATCCACCACTAATCCACTGTACCTAGCAAGGGCGGCCACACTCGGTAAACTGAACGGCAATGGGCGGAGAGGGCCTAATCCATCTCCTGTCCATGGCGTTGATCAAGGTCCGAGGCCAAGGGGACAAAATAGACTGTTTCGGTGTACGTGGGCCTAGACTAGTTAGACACTGGAAACGCGGCAGTGCAACACTGAGCACTAGCACACTGGTCGGCGGTCGGGAATTCGGAATCGGATAGTGGCATAGTATCGCCTTGTCCGGCTACATCCACCGGCCGTTTGCTGGCCGTGTCTTGCACGTTCTGTTGAAAATAATCACAGGTTCTTATACCCTTGGATATAGATTCATTCGAACATGTCCTAAGTATATCAGGCTGGGCACTACATACCGCCGGCCCAAAAAGTTACCCAATTTGGTAACAGGTGCGGTGTATGCCATTGCCTCGTGTATTAGCATCCTGAAATTCGGCTCATAGCAACTAGTTTTATTGCAAACACCATGGACAATCTTCCTGACGGGGTCTCTGCTCCAGAGCTTACTACATTGTCATACGATGAATCCGTTCCCTATGAATCACAAGTTCCTACTCATTCATCCAGTGATCCAGAGCGGGCTACATTACTCAACCGCATAGGGAACACCAAAGTGTACCTTCTCTCTGACACTGCCCAGGCAAGAATTGCCAAGGTGCGCTAATAGTATGTCCATTTCATTTTTCAGAAAATGACTCTGACACGGGAGTCTGTCCCTGTTTGACCCTGAAGCGCAAGCGCACAGAAGGGGAGGACGATGATGATGACATAGATATGGAAGAAGGTGAAGACGAACGTTTAGCTTTATTATTTGTCATGCAACTTACCCTCTGCTGCCATCAGAAACAACGTCGAGTCTAAGAGCAAATGCTCTGCTGCTCACCGGCACCCCCATTTCCCACCTGCCCACCGCTCGCATCTTGCATATGTTACCCATTTCGATACGCACCCCATAGGCCTTGAATGGCTCGACGACAATAGTTGCATTCTCGTTTATGAATCAACCGCATCTGCGCGTACTGCACATCGGTACCTCCAAAAGTCTGCCACAGAGGATAGGATGCAGACGGCTTCGTCACAGCAAAACCCATTCCAATTACCTTATGGCCGCCAGAAGAGCGAATAACCAAGAGCCTGGGTAAAGGTCAAGGGCTGAAAGGTATCATACGCATGCGTTGGGCCAAGGATGATGACGTAAAAAAGAAGGGCGCAAAAAGGGAAAGCAAATTCTATAAGAAGTATGGAGAAACCGCCGGGAAGAGGATGAGGGAGGGGAGGCATTGCAGAGAGAAGAAGGAGAGATGATTCAACTGTGCGAAACCAGTTGGATGATGACCTTGATGCGTTTCTTGGAGCCGATAAACCTTCCAAAATGCGTTCCGACTACGTGGATGGGTCACGCAACACGGTGGAGCGCATGTCTTCTGCGCCCAATTCTTCAGACCTGAAAAATCGCATCTCTGCGCGGTTTGCCGCGCCGTACGAGGGGCCAGCTTGCGTACCAGCCAGCTGATCCGCCAATTGACTCTGAGAAGACTGGCACAGAGCCAGGGGTCGAGGGAGAAGAATTCCAACGCCCACAAAAAAACGCAGCAAGACCTTGATGATGAGCTAGACGCTTTCCTGAACGAGAAGGAATAATTCCTGCCACGTCATCATCTGTGGTACGCACGTCCTGCTCATTACCGTGACGCCATTCATTCCCTGCGAGGACGATTCGCATTTCATCATGTCTTGGTTTCCTATTGCTCATCACACATTTGTAGCAGTTCCCAGTGGTGTAAAAATAATCGCTTACATTGCGTATTGACTGCGTATAATTTATCATGTGGTGCATGTTCTGTGGTGACGTGGTGCGCAGTTGTAGCTCCCACCTGAAGACTGCATATCGAATACTAAACATGTTCAAATGAGCTCACTAGAACTGTCGAAAGTCCGCTGCTTTCCTAATTGCAGCCTCGCCCAAATCGTGTTCGGCGGATCCCATCAGGATTTCAACTTGGTGTAGCGCCACCGTCGGGCTCCGTCAATATAACTGCGTAATTAATTGGGCGCACCTTGGCCGAACAATATTCAGTGGCAACTGTCCTCATCATGGGTCACGATGTTGACGACGATACCCTGAGCGATCTGGAAGCGGGTCTACATCCTCAACAAGGTCGTACCCAAGATGCGTCCAACTCTGACTCTTGGTTAACCACTATGAATAGCAGCTTTACGCGACTCCTCGCCCTTGGCATTTTTCAAAACCGAGTGTCAAGCCATCACCGTGGTGTACCAAGCTACGCGGAGGATGATGACAACGTTATGCACGCGAACGACGAAGACCTGACCGGAATGAAAATCATGTTCCAAATGGATTCCTTTCCGACCAATTTTGTCATTATGGATTGCAGCAAACAGACCGGAGTGTCTTGTGTCTCCCCCAGCAATGCAGCGCCCCCCAATCGTTTCCGTTTTGAATCACCTATCACATCGTCACCATCTGCGACTTCAAGCAATACCCCCTGCTCACTCCGGATTTTTCCGTTGGTATCCTTGGATTCTACGTCACTGGAGATCGCCGACACTCAGTCCGGCCTCGCATTTCCTTTGCATACTTCTCACAGGAGTCCGACGCCGTCCCTAGAGCATAGATGTTCTATCAATGATGGGAAA
>JABBWF010000936.1:0-10781 GCA_016647645.1 Suillus variegatus
CGAATATGTTGGCAAAAACGGCATGCAGGTAGGCTAGTCGCACAGCTGGTGTCTCTCGGTGGGCAGTTGGGAGCTCTATGATGTGTGGGGGGGCTGGTTGTAGTTCGGAATCAGCAGTTGGATGCTGGTGAGGTTGCGGGTGATTATCGAAGTTGTCAGTTGGTACAGGAGCATTGTCATCAGGAATGAAATCCGTTTTGGATTCGAGTGGGTTAATGTTATCTGATTCAGCAGATGGAAAGTCGTCGTCGTCAGCAGCAGGGTTGTAGTCCGCAAATTGAGGTTAAAATTCTCCGGCTCAGGCTGTTCGAGAGACAGAGTAGACTCAGAAACCCCTGTATCAGCAATAGCAGCCAGAGACTCGGCAACCGCGGGAGTTGATGCCAGCACAGTAACAGAGTTTGTGTTCGATGTTGCATTGAGTGCAGCATGCACTTTGTCTCTGCGTGTATGCCGACCAATTGTCTGCCGAGACTGAATTTTGAAGCCTCGGGGGTCCTTGGTGCACTCCAAGCAGCAGCATTTTGCAGTGTCCTTCCATGCAGGGGCTTTCGGCTTAAACCCTGGCGCCATTGACAACCGAGGGAGTGTGTGTTAAATGGACATGATGAGTCTCGCAGTGGAGAAATCAAAACCAATGGTATCAATGATGCAGTGTTCATGCGATCAAGTCACATGAACAATCGAGCGCAGTCGTGTGCACACGTGACACATATTTGCAGAATTTATTTTCTAAGTGCAAATTCAGTGTTGTGGCGGTATATAGGATTGAGAGATGATTAGTACAGAATCAACAGATCTCATTTGAATCCTAACATATGATGGATGTACTAAGGATCTTCATAGGATCTGGTGAGGATGAATGAATTCCCACCTCATCCCCTGCCACAACAATCTGCGGTTCCACGCGGTGCAGTGCTCAAAGTAGTCCTAGTCCCTCAACCATGAAACTGAACATGATCGTTGATGGTATAAGACTCCAGTGGCTGAATTCCAGTGCCTGCTTGAGTCAAGATTGAGTGCATCAGATATGCATGCCCTGGAGACAAAAGCTTTCAGGTTCAAATCATTTACCGACTCCATCACACTAGACACGCTGTAGAGACTGACATCTCTGTGGCCTTGCAGAGGCTATATATGTGACCTGTCTCAAAGTACAGTTTGATGCACAACTCATGCCAATACCTTTCCAATCATCCCCTATGTGAAGTGCAACTAACCCCACACTAAGCGCCGAGCACACGCTACCTTCCCGCGCATCGGCCACCCCAAGCGCTGCATTCTCGCGCATGCATAAGGCGTGCTTTCCTGTGCTCGAAGCACCTTACATTGCACATCCGTCCATTGTCTAAACTAACCTCGCTGGTATGTTTTCATGTCATTTTCTTCATATCAGACCATATTATATTTTTAATGATTGCACAATTCTCATGTCATGAACCCTTATTACATACCTTACCTAAATCGCTTTGCAAGTGCTTTGGCTCCACTTCAGGGGTGCATTTTTAGACATATATAGGCAGCTGTAGTTGATGTTTTATATCATCGAATCATATAGAAGCTCCCTGCACCTCACTATCAGTGTACAGCTCATCTGTCACATGCCATAGTCAGTAGCTATTGGCAATAAGAACATCCTTAACGTCTATTATGAACCTATCTTTATAACCCCACCTCGCACTAGCCTATGCACTTTTCCCATGCTTTGCGCCAATCAAGCGCTCCATAACGCTGTAGAGACTGATATCTCTGTGGGCTTGCAGGGATGTAAAATCCCAATGTCTCAATCACTTCCTAATATAGTGTGACTCATATCTCACCCAGCGCTCTCCAGCGCCTCATCAGCCGCTCGCATGCACGAGCACTTCGGTCGCACATTGGCACGTGCATCCTCGGTTCCGTTGCTCGTCCTCCATCCATCCATTCCATGTCCATTCGGTTCATCAGTGCATATTTCCATTGTATTCTCATTTATTCTGACATATCTCCGGCACTTATGACCATATTCCGTATGTTTTCATCATGGACCCTTACTTTACATATTATCTCATATCCGCTTCGCTTCTTGGTTCGCTTTAGCGCTTGACAGCGCTTAGTATTACTTAGTATATATACACACGCCTGAACTGTATAATGATCATCTTTCTGCCCGCACATCGTTGGACTATAAGTCTAAGTTCTCCTTCATCTCTCTGAAGTATCTAAGTACAATACGAGCGCCGCTGCCGTACACTACTAGAAACTCTGCCAATTAGTCTTCTGACTCATTAAGAGTCACTGCGCTCCACCACCCGCACACGCGCACTGCTTCTGCTTAGCGCACACTTCCATTATAAATCGCACATCGTCGCTTATCGTCGCCCACCATCGCTCATCAGCGCTTCACATCGCTTTTGCTCGCTAGCACTTCGCTCATCGTCGCACACCTTACCAGGCTTGACCAAGCACCTGGTCCAGTGTTTCCCTCCATTTAAACACTTAGAGGAACCTTCTCAGTAGCAATCCCCTTGGGCCGACGTATATCTCGCTCATCTCGCTCATTGAGAACTACTTGAGTTCATCTCATATCACTATATAACCCCACTACCAATTCCTCTTCTACAACATGCTCGCACCACTCAAGTGCTCCATATCCATGCTTTCCCACGCTTCACGTCAGCCGACAAACAGTACCCTCCACACCAGTCTTGAGATCTCTGCTGCACTTGCTTCCCCTTTAGAGTCAAACACACAAACATAGTAGCTTAGGCAAGCAAGACCCAACACATAATTCAGTATTTGACCATCTGAATTGTTGTACCTACAATGCACAACTAAGAGGTTTTCAGCAACAGAGACATCTTTGGGTAGGAATTGACTGGACCTTTGGTGGAATATAGCAATGGGAAATAAAAGGAACTAGCAAGGCAGGAGTAGCCAAGGGAGACAGCTCAGATAGGACTGGGGAATGAGCAGACATAGGGAGGCATGAGAGCTTGAATTTTGTTGTGATATAACTCACCGATAACTAACTGATTCAAAGTGTTGATAAGCACACAGTGGTACAGAGGAAAAGCAATATATAAACAATAAACAAAGAACGAGATCCGTGCATGTCACTTATGTAATCTGAGTTCTGATCCCAGCTAATGAAAATTATTGATGTGGCATACTAACATCTGCTAGCTGCATATCTTTCTTCCATGACTCATATCTCTCCAGTGTCCATCCTGTGGCAAAGATGGATTCAACACTAACACCGCTGTTGCCCATCATATGAGCCAACCTCATTCTGGATGCAATAGTTGGCTGGATGAGTTGATTCAGCTGAGATCTCACTTACCACCCAGGCCCTTGAAAGATGACCCTATGGAGTCGAACGAAGAGGAACATCAGGAAAAACTATTGTTCTATATAGGTGCTACATTCAGCTATAGCTACTATATACATGTATAGTGCAATATAGGCTATGAGTAACTTTGAGCCACTATATGCTACTATAGGAAACTTCATATGATATAAATTACAAGAATTTTACCACAAAGTTTGATAAGCATATTTGGAAGTAAAACAGTTAAGAAAAAAAGTATCACATCTATCTAAAACACTATCTAAGGTCCATTCCTTAGATAAAGCTGTTCGACAAAAGTTTGGAATAAGTTGGCATGTCTGTCTAATAGAAGATAGAGATATAACTTGGCCTGGCAAAAACCCATCTGTGTTAGGTAGAGATTTCTTGACAAGATACATTTAATGGTAATCTTCAGCAGCAGGCTTCAAAGGTGCATACCACTCAACATAAGCCAGTGGATCCTTAGTCCAAGCAGGAGTAACACAACCGTATACTTGTGAAGGTAATTTGAACATGACCTTGAGACACCCTATTTCTAGTTCCTGTAGGTAGTGTTAGATTATGGCATAAGATATATATTAAAAACTCACCTTTAAGACCAGTGGTTTCACAATCTGATGTATCCATTATAACCACTGTATCAAAACGCCCAGGTTTTCCCCCCATGGAAGGTTTGGCTTTGACAGAATCTGTCTCCTCATGGTCAAAATCATTATCGTTTCCTAAGGAGTCAAGACAAAACTTGAACCCATGATAAATGTCTATATGACTGAAAGGTAGATCCATGTGACACAGTTGTCTTCTAGAGTGTGGATCAGGAAGCTATGAATTAAGATAGCAAATAAGATCTTTCTTGAAGCCTTGACAGTTATGATCTTGAATGACATCCAAAATCTGACGTCTGGCTTGATAAGGTCTCTTGGTTAAAATGAGTCTTTGATCTCTAAACCTAGAGTGCACAAACTCCTCCTCATCCTCCATAGACATTTTCAGATGACTCTGAAAAGAGGAAACCTTTTCCCTTCTAGTTAGCCATGCTATTATTTGAGGCTTCTCATTTCTCCCATTTGATGTGTACCAAGCTTCTTTGCAGAAGTCTATGTGAAACCTCTCAAACATCTCTATATTATAGTTGTTGGTGGTTCCAAAGTTTTTGATGTTCTCCAAATAATATTGCAGAGAGTGAAATTTTGGGATGTCTAGGTCTTCTCTGATGCCAAGATTGATGATAACCTCCTTGTGTTGGTGAAAGTCCTCTAGAGCCTTCTGCATATATTGAAGGGTGGTGTTGTCATGAGTGTGATATTGAGCCAGATAAATGAAATCCAGGAGAGAATGATAAGCTAGGATAACACCTCTTGGAACCTTACCAATAAGACAACCTAATAGCACTCTAGCCATATGTTTTCTCTCCTTGCCTCCTATTTGACCCAGACCGGACCAGCCATTCTGGAAGTGGCATACACCATAACAGGGGAGGAGTGCTTTGAGATGTCGGTCTAATTCTTCTTCATCCATAAGTTCTTGACACCACTCCACAATATGTTTGAATACTCCTTGATATAATTGATGGAGGACATCTGATGTTATAGCCAGGTGGATATCACAAAGAGGAAAATCAAGCCAGAATGGCTCAAAGACACCTCCTGCAACATCTTGTGACATGCAGTCCTGTTGGAAGGCTGCATTGGAATTTGTATTTGTATTGGCTTCATTAATGACAAAGGTTGTCCATGACTACATTTGATGTGCAAATTGTTGAACTTCTGCTAACTGGTCTGCTCTAGCTTTGCACTTAGGACAAGTCCCATACTTGGAGCATGACACCAAGCATTGCTCTGGGTAGTCTGCCACATAGCAAGCTATAATGGGAAAAACTAAGCGGACTAAGCCATCCCCTCCTATAATCTCTATTCCAGTTCTTCCGGCCTCTTTTAATGGCTCCAAAATGATGCGTAGAGATTCATGAAAAAGTCTTTGGGCTCTAGAAGACACTTCCTTGACTGACAGCTTCTCCTTCAACACTTTATCCACAGATAAGTAGCCTATTAGTATACAGGCATGTTGTCCAGGTTTGCGTCATATAGCTCTAGGTATATTTCCCAAGGTCAGATATACCAGATATGCTGATTTTGAGGCTGAGAATCTGGTAAGCTGTGTTTTGTTGGTTGCAATAATGACAGGTGCAACAGCTGCGCCCTATGGTAGTCTATCCTGCAAAGACATCAATTGAAAAGTTAGATTCACGTTTTCATCGTACACCCACCTGAACAGCATGCCACCATCTTCTACTCTACATTTCATTATAAATCCTTGTTGAATGTGTAGAGTCGGTGAAAATAGTTGATGGTTTGTAAACTATATCCCTAGCATGTGCAGGATTACCCAATAATGCCTTGATAGCATCTAAAGGGTTTCTATAGTGCAGCTCATGCTTATGTTGAGGCTTATCATTGAAGGCAAGATGAGTTGACTGTCATTTAGCACGGACTGGGATACTATCTACAGTTTAATGAAGTGATCTGATATTGTGGTACTGAAGCCCTAGACATTCTCTGACCTAAATACACATTAGTCGGTTTGAAAAACATTATAAAACCTCAATGCACTTACCCCTGGAATGGCCAATAATCTGTCAAAAGCCTTGTGTCCTATACCCTCCTGCACAACCCAACACACCACCTCCCAGTCTAAACACAATGCAAATGGATAGAACAAACAACTGTCCTCTTCCTCCATCTCTATTCCATTCTTTTCCATATCATCTTCATCTTCTGTTAAACCAAACTGCTGACGCCATTTGGCATGCAAGTTTTGGTCAATGTGTATCACTTTACCAGCATGAGGATGCCACTCTATCACCCTATTGTCCTCCTCAGCCAGCAGGGAGTGTGCATGCCTGGATAGACCAGGGACTCCAGGTTGTTCCAGTGGTTCATCTATGTCCATAAAGCCCTGGTCAGCATCCATCCATTGGCCTGATATATATTACTGTGAGCCCTCCCTCTCCCAATATATAAATAATGGAGGCGCTGCTCACCTGGAGGATTTAGTGGAATTAGTTGAAAAAGCTCATCATCTACTTCATCCACTATTGCATTTGATAGATCCTCCATTGAATCTTGGTTCATACTCCCATCTTCTGTATCCAACTCGTGGCATTTTCCTGCCTTGTACCACTTGCAGCTGGTGGCATTCTGAAGGTGAGCATTAAGGCCTTTGGGAGTGCTAAAAGAGCAACTGCAACCAGATGCTAGACATCTATAAGGCATTGAGGCCTCAGCCAACATACACATGTGGGATACCATATCTTTTGGACAATAGAACAGGGGGATTGATGTTGGTGGGACTTGTTAACATTTAATAACCTTTACTTACAAATAAGTTATATTTGGGTCATACTTATGCCATGGTATTCTGGCCCAAAGTTACGCCATCAGTGGAAATACAAATGTTTAAACAGACTACAAACAGACAACAGGAAAAAAAGTGGATAAGGCATATATGAATCAAATAAAGATAAAAGAAAGTGTTCAAGTCTACATTCCAATACTCTCTACACAGTAGCCGCAATGACAATCACTAAGCACAAAAGGAAGGACATACTCAACATGCAAAATCAGCCCGCCACTCACTGCCACTGATATTGACCTGCACTAAACTGGTTCAGTGCATGGACAACGAATACTCTCTCATGAGTCTTATACCCAGAATACCACTATGAAACCCTTTCTCTTTAGCTAAAGTTGGACTGAGGCTAAGGGAATATTTTTCACCTTTCTTTTTATTTTTCAAGTGTGTACATAAGCAGCCTGAATATTTTAGTACATTTAATTTTGCGATGAGTTTTGCTTAGTCAGCCATGGTGATGACACAGACAAAATCCCACACCTGTCAGGTGACTGTGAAAAATATTTCCCACATATGTTGTCCTGGAAAAACATTAGTAAAACCCTAAATACTAAGCTCGCATCATTTTCACTCATCAAACAAAACAAAGAAAAGACAGACACACAAAGGATCCACATCATGTGACATTTCTTACTTTCTTTCTGGATTTGTCATCAGGAGCTGGATAGGTCACATGACTTAGCACAATACCCATATGACTCACTATGACTCACTCTGAATATATGACTCCTTATGACTAGAAACAACTTTAAACTGACTCACTATGACTCACTCTGAATATATGACTCCTTTTGACTCTTGATGACTCTTGAGTATACTAATAGCACAGCCACATTTATTGTGTATATAAAGACCCCAGTTTTTGAAATAATAAGTAGCACTTTTAGTGGGTGTTTTTCAGCCCATCTAACACTAAGTTGTGAGTAAGGTGTGATAAGTGTCAGTACCAGTGTCAATAAGTGTCTCAAGACTGAGAGGAACATTCTCAAGAGACAGTAATACTGCAAGCTCATCATACTAAATGACCAGCTGTGAGCTCACTGTGTGCAACAACCAGCAAGCAAGGTACAGCCACAGTTATATTCAAATTTTTTTTTTTTCTTTTTGTTTTATTACCACCAGCCTTTGGTGTTCTTTGTCCAAAAAAATATATCTCCAAAATATTCGTGTTGTCTCTACGTCCACCTAAGACTCAGAGTAGCGTAGTGGGGAGACTTTAGGAATTGATAGTGAAGCTTGACCTCACTCATCTGAGTAGTGATACTGAGCCAAGATATTCTGTGCCTGCTAGGCTTTAGCTGTTGAAGAGGGGACTTGGTAGTAAATCCAAGGACATCCGTTCCTGAGTCTGTTTGAATACTCAAAAGAGAGTTCCTTGACAGCAGGTTCAATATTGAGCTAAGAGTTCTACAATAAAGCATTTGACTAGTCTTGACCTTTGATTCTACCTGTTTTGTGCTGAGGGGGTTGATCATTGTAATTCTGCACCATTCCTTTTGGAGTATAGTTGGTACGAGGCACTGTTGTTGAAGGGGAACTTGAGGAAGAACCTCGTATATTCTTTTGGTCATTGCCATACTGTCGGGCTGACCATTGTTTGTTTGTTTGACTGTCAAGTCCATAGATTGGATTGACCATCATATTTACTGATCTTGCAGAAGTACCTTTAGCTGAGCATACCTTGGATAGTATACAACTAGCCACCCACGAACGACCACATTATCAGTCATTGGTATTTGTCTGAATCACTGACTGTGGAGATATTTGTTTTATAGGTAGTTATCTATAGATCATCTATCTAAGAAGACAATGTGGGCAGGTGCAACAAGCCTAACTCAATCATGAGTCCGCATTCCTGAACCCTTCAAAACTTTTGACAAGCTTGCTGGACCAAGCATTCGCTCTTCATCGGGGGGGCAGGGCATGCACGCAAATAAATTGGATGCAATGTTGGCATTTGCGCGCCTGATCTGGTGATGCATAACATTCATATGCATTGCAGGTAAGCGACATGAACTGGTGGCAATTCCTGGGGCGCCTGTCACATTACGCCACTCTTCCATCATGGGCACAGGCTTGCAGAGATCAGGATGGTCTGTAGACAGAGAGTGGAGTGCACACTGGATGATATGGATCATGCCTGCATGTGTGACAGCCTTCTCATAAAAGAGAAGATCCCGCATTTCTCTCAACATCGTTTTGATAGCCTCACATGACCACTCTCTACCAAGCTGCCCTTTGATAAGACAGAACCCATCATGATTGCAGAAGAAGTGTTCCTTCCTTGCCGCCTCATGCCAGATTGCAACTTCCTCTGTCACATTTTCTAGCCAAATCCCAAGGTAATGATCAGATTCTTCTGGGGCATCTCTGCCTGGAAGTGGCTTCAAGACATACAGTTCGTTGAACATGAAGGTGAGGCTGAGAATGACGTAGTAGTAACCTTCCAGGTCATGTGCCACAATGTGTGGAACAGGTGCTGCACCTGATTTGTGAGCAAACATTGAATCCACAGCCATCCATGCTTGTGTACCCTGTCAATAATGTACTATTAGAAAGAGATAATGATAGTAGTTGACACACTAACCGTCAGCTCATAAAGGCCCCCACCATTCTCATCACCATTAACAAAATTCTGCAGGTCCTCATTCACATTGGAAGCACCCCATGCTGACACCTTGATTTGAATGAACCCTTTGTCCTCTACCTGTACCTTCGCCACTTCAGGAAGTGCGCGTTTCTTTGAGGTGCTGGGTTCTGGAATTGCAATGCTGCTGATCCCCCGCTTTCGTTGAACTTGAGCAACAGCCCGTGCAGGAAGCACACTAGAACCAGCATCAACTTGCTGACCTGCAGAACGAGCTTTAGCAGCTTTGCATTTGTGAGGCTTGCGCCCTGTGGGCAAAGGGTGTGCAGGGGCAACTGGAATGGCTGGAGTGCTCAGCATAAGCAGAGGTAGGGGAGGCGGGATGGGAGAACTGGGTGTGGTGCGAAGGACAGCAGCTTCTTGAGGAGGTAGGGATGATGGGGTGAGAGAACTGGGTGTGGTGTGAGGGAGAGTAGTGTCTTGAGAAATCTGAGGAAAGGAAGGGTGTGCGTTGTCTTCAAAGATCTTGGGTGGGAGTGGTCCTCATGAGGAAATGTCTTGAGGGGCCCAGGAAGCAAATGCATGGTCAAATAGCAAGCCGCATCTGATATTGCTATTGTTTATGTGACCCCAGTCAGACTTGTCAGGATGGACAAGTCCCAAGTTCCACAGCGAGGTATCTGCTTGCATGAATGACAGGGGGAATAGCTCATTACTCTTGGAGCCATTGTCTGAAATGCAGTATGGTGAATAGGCTTGACCATGTGCTGTGTGATACATTCAGTAGCAGCCAAGGCCAGGTATTGTTGATACCCACCCCAGATACAGTCCATGACACCCATCAAAGCTTCGTAGACACATGAAAATTCATAAATTGGCGCACACAGAGGGTATAAGAAGTGTCGAGTAAGAATATGCTCCTGGTAAACTTCCCGATCCATGCATTCCAGTCCCTGATCATGCTTGGCATCATGAGCTTTGAGACTGGATGTCAGGCTGTGATGAGCCAATGCGAGTGTGGGAACATTCCAGGACAGCTGATTGTGCACGGTGCTCTGCCATGGTAGAGCTTGGGCTTCCTTGTATTTCAAGGCAAGTGCCGGTGGAACAAATGCAGGGGAGACAAGCACAAGTCCCTCAAAGAGCGATCGAGTCACACCCTGAACACCTTTCAATTGTAGATAGTTCAGGACCATGCCTTCCATATGAGGCATGCAAGATCCAACCAAGTATCTTTGACAACAATTGACTCCATGTCAGCCATGCCCTTCAGCCATTTCTGCAAGGCCTCGCTGTTCAGCCGTTTTTTAATGCTTGATTGATCTGATCTTTTGGTAATGTGACCCGACGGATGACGGTGCCACGGCCATTAAGGTTGTGCTGATGAATAGTACCATATCAATTGGTACATTCCCAAAGAGTTTCGTTTGGATGAAACAACAGTCACTTTTA
>JABBWF010000937.1:0-10769 GCA_016647645.1 Suillus variegatus
CGCGGTGATAGAATGTGAAACATGATGCGATAAGGAAAATACTTGGGAAGATGAGTGTGTATGGGCATCTCCCCACAAAAGCTGCAGATCATCAATACTTAAAAACCCTGTTCCTCCTCCTTGAGCGCGTGCGAGTGCACTTGGCTAGCGCACTTCACTTCTCTTGTGAGCTGTCGCTTGACCCAAGGTAAGGTTGGAATGTGCAGTTCTTTGCGCGCATTAGGATCAGTTAGTACGAGATCCTGCTCTCCATCAGGGAGATCAAATGTGCAACATGAAGTAAGCTTAAAGAATGGGCGCCCTAGTAAAACTTCAAAGGTCACACGCTCGATGACCTGCACTTGGAAGTATAAGGGTCCTGTGCCAAAGTCAAGCGGGATGTTCTCTATGACTCCAAGTGTTGCATTGTGTGACGTGTTCACCAATTCCATGTTGAGGCCATGGTCCGACCTGAGCGGTATGCCGAGCTCTTTCCATACTTCCCTTGGCATGACTACTACTTCCACACCTTGATCTAAGACACAGGTGAGAGTGCGCCCCTCTAATGTCTTTGCACGAATACAGTGCAGGGGCGCAAAGTGATCCACGACGATTTTGCCATTGTCGCTTCACATGTGCACATCCTCATATTGCCTTAGCCATTGGTCTGTTGCAGGATGCCCTGATAATTCGTGTACCAATACTGCGCCTACTGTGACGCGCTTCTTCATCGTAAGTTCATGGAAATGTTGGTGAATGTTGGGAGATACAGCTAATAATTCCCTTACTGGGATGTTGAGATTGGAATCAAGAAGGCGCTCGACAACGTGTTTGTCAGCCTCCTTGTCCTCGAGTGCGAAAGCATAATGATATAATGATGATTGTGCTGGCATTGGTGAAGGCGCTGATGCTGAAGCTGGTGCTGATGATGACAACGATGCTGATGGCTGGGGAGGAGATGGGGATGACGATGATGATGATGATGTGGAGGATGATGGCACGGCGCCTTTAGAAGGTGCCTTAGTGCTTGTTGGTGCGTTCAACGGTGCCACTTTTGCGAGTTCTTTGCCTTTACCTTTGTCAGATGAAGCTTGTATTTCAGGAGAGACTATCTCCTCCTCTACCATGGCTTGCCTAGATGCAGGTTGCGGACGCATGCGGGTCTTGCTGGGTATTTTGACACCATCAAAATGGACATTTTTACCTTTGGTGTTGCGCTTCTGGTCGCGCCTCGCAGCTACATAGGCTATTGCTTCAGTCATGAGATAGGCACCTAGACAAACGATTGTATTCTAAGGGAACATTAGCTCGTATGAAAAGGAAGAGAAAATGGTATAAGGCTCACATCTCAGTATCAGTAGGAAACTGAGATGTGCACATGGCTAGGATGTTGTTTTAAAGTATGGGGACACAGGGAAAACAGGAAGGAAAATGATAATTAGTTTGAGACCTTTTAACACTCAGCCGATGGCACAAGTGGGCACACAACAGATGCACTTGTAACCTTTATCCTGACGTCTCTGTTTCTACTTCTCCCAACAGCAGCTTTGGCTCATGGCTCAGCCTGGCATTTTTGAAAGCCCAAGCCACCCCAGGCCAGGCCATAGCCGGGCCGGCACATCACTACTTCTGAAGTTATATGTGATGAGTCATTTTTACATAATGGTGCGCTGATCTTTTTGACATCTTTCGATGGTGGTATTTTTGTTGAATTAGTACAATGTAATTGATATTTGTGTATCTTGATGTTGACTGAATTCAAGATAATCAATGGAACATGATGGAAAATTTAAAGTAATTCGAAGGAATTCCAACCACAGTTGAATAATCTAATTTACTTTTATTTCAGTGGAATTCCATGGAATTACCTTGATTTCATGAGGGAGGTTTTCCCTGATGATGAGAGATTCAAAGAAATAGACCTGCACACTCTGTCAAAAACCTTCTCACAAATAGTGGACCACCTCCTGAGATGTCACTCATCCCTTCTAGTCCAACTCCGAACTGGTCATGTCCCACTAAACAAGTGTCTACACCACATAGCACGATGCCCATCCCCGCACTGCCCATCCTGCCAGGAAAGAGAAGGATCCGTCCACCATTTCCTTTTCATATGCCCAACACATGTTACTCACTGAAGAAAGCTAAATGCAGAGCTGGGCACCCGAAGCCAGCAACTAAAGCACTTACTCAATGATGGGAAGTGCATAGAATCTCTTTTCAAATATATAGCCCACACCGAATGATTCATCAGCACTGTTGGAGATGTCACCCCCCCAGAAAAGAAGAAAGCTCGCAACAGACAAAGAACATAGACAGCTAGCAAGAACACCCCACATACCTTTAGATGGTATCCAATGTCCTCAACTCACATCCTGGACCAATATTAGAGTTATATACAATGACCCCATAGTACAAAATTACGATAGATTACAATACTGTACATACTGTCCACCATAGGGCCCCACACCACCAGACAATAAAATAGGATTCCAAAAAAAATGTGCAATGCCTGCCTGAGATGTCAGTTGTTACATTGAACAGAGAGGCTAAATACTTGAATATGCTCCTGACCACTGAGTAAGAAGTGGCATTGTCAGGAAGACCGCAAATGTTTTTGATACCAGAGCATGCATTATAAAAGAGATGGTGGAACAAGATGACATGTACTAACACCATAATCCTGTGATCCTAAGTGCAAACTATGACAGATCTCGCCGTCAGCTGTAAAACAGTGACCACCTTGCTGTGGGATGTCATCCTCGCACGCTTAATAGTCAACATCCTGCTGAATGAGCGCCACGGCTTTCGCAGAGCGAGGCTTGATAGAACACTTGAAAAGTTTGGGGTGGCTGCAAGTGTATCTATCTAGACCTGTGGTGGACTTGATAAGATGCACAAACATACCTGACTGTACCTGATGAGGGGTCGATCTCAGGCGTAATCTCAACGCCGTTCTCGACGACCTTGGAGATATCAAACACGGCCAATGACATCGCGGCGGATAACCAAACTGAGGCGTCAGCGAGGTGAAGACCTAAGCAAGTAACGTCATAGTTTACCCCGGCGCTTCTATGAATTGGGCATACCTGGACAGATACTGCAAGGTAGAGGGTTACATAGCATTCTACTCAAAACTAATCATGTACTTACCGTCTTCCAAAGCCGAAGCAAATTGTGTAAGGGTCTGTCTGAGGCTTCTTTCCGTCGTTGGCCAAGAAGCGTTCAGGGCTGAATTGCGACGGGTTGGGATATGTCAGTGGGTCGTTAAGCATGAACCTGTCATTAAATTATGTTAGTATATCGAATACGGAGAAACAAGGTCACTGACCAAAGGTTAGCAAGAATCAAGGAACCTTTTGGAATGTAGTACCCGTTATAGATGCTGTCCTCGGTCGCACAGTGGGAGAAACCTGCCGTTGAGATACCGCTCGGTGAGTAAAGAATACGTTAAACGATATGTGCGTACCGGCAGCGCTGACAACATTCCAGCGTTGAATTTCTTTTACGAGCGCCTCAATGTAGGGGAGGGAGTCGCGATCGGCGAAGGATGGAAGACGATCGGATCCAACAACAGCGTCTATTTCGTCCTGAGCTTTCTTCTGCACATCAGGGAAAAGTGTCATAGCTAGGAAAATCGAGTAAATCGAGGAAACACTCTAGTATTGCTCTTAAACATGTCAATTTAAGATATGTAGGGAAGGACCTACCGTGTCGGCACCACCGCTGTATAAAGATAAAGCAGACCACTTCACAATGTGATCCTCTTCCGCAGATAAAATACGGCCTTGCAACAGATCAGAGGTAAAAGACTTCGGCGCGATGCCAGCCGCCTGTAAGATTGAAACTTCAACGCACGAGCGCACAACTATGAATTAGTCACCATTTGATCCTTGACAAACTCGTAGGGTGCAGAAGCCATTTCATTGAGGGTCTCACGCCACTCACGCGCTATGCGCTTGAAGCTAGCGCCAGGGAACCATTCGGGGACATTTGCCACTAAAAATGATAAGGTGATCAGAGACAAATATCAGATGCTATTGCTTACAGAATGGCATATAATCAACCATGAAGGCACCAAGAGTGCTCGAACGCGAGAATTGGTGCACAGCACGTCCTGCAAGGTCAATGAAGGGATCATCGTTCTCTTTCACCTCGTAACCATAAGCGATGCGCAGAATGATGGCGCCGGCGGTCCTATAAAGATTCAACATCACGCCAATGCAAAGATAAATAATACCAACTGTCGGATATGTTCTCGTAGTTGGTCAGGTTTCGCAAACACACGCTTAAGGAATCGGCGAGTCTCAATCTCTTCGATCGGGTGGTAGATTTTCAAAGCGACACGGCTGCCAATGATGTGGTGTAAGTTCTTGCGGTACTGGCGAAGACGGTCGCCGTAAGGGAGAAGAGCCAAAGCGTTCTTCCAGCCACAGAGTTCGCCAGCCATGGGAAGGACAGGGCGGCTGGAGTACACATTACTCTTCTTGTCCAGCATCTCTATTGCAGTCCTGGTAGAGTTCACCACCATTACGTGCTGACCCAGAATCTCGACATGCGCGATGTCCCCTGCACGCACGGGGTTGAAAAACACGATTTTTTGGAGAAAAAAAGAGGTGCCAACCATACTTCTTGCCCCACTCGGCAAAAGTGAACCAGGGCTTGACGCAAGGGATGGCTTGGATATTCCCAATGAGAGGCCACCCCATGGGGCCAGGGGGATAAGGTGCAGGATTCTTCTTGTTGAACGCTCGCATCGTCAGATACACTCCGACACTAGTAAGACCTAGAACCAGCCAAGCGACATTGGTGAGTGTTAACATGGTTTACAAGTAAAAGGCAAACGACTCGAGAGTAAGGTTGTGGAGGAGTGATTAGTTATGATATCCGCATCAGGCTGTCACCCCCAGAAATACTTAACTAAAGGTGCTGTTTTGCCAGCGAACCCGAGGACATTTCGATCCTGGAATATCCGGGCCATCCGACCCATCATGATCCGACCCACTTGCAATTGCATGTATAGTAATGCAAATCTCACGGTCACAACATACGACGTGACCCACAGTCATTGGTCGCGCCGCCGCGCGTGTCGCGGCTGACACCGTGACCATGGCTGCTAGTAGTACCTAGCTAGCACTTGCAGGTAGAACTCTATCCTGGCACACTGTTGACCTTCCGTGATAGAGTCCAAGATCATCAGACCAATCGTCACGTGCTACGCTCCCTGAAACACACTGGAGTGTTTCCAATATGATAACAAGGCTTGCGGCCCCGTGGTTCGACGTTGAGAAATAAAAAATCAGGCCCCTGTCAGATATTGGACTCAGCACGATAAATCTGTTCGCGAGCTGTTGAGAGTAGTCACCATGTGTAAGGCCTGCCGGAGGTGTCGGTCATTGAACAGAGAGGAAAAAAACTTGAGTATGCTTCTGATCGGCTGAGCGCAGGCGCCGCATTGTCGGATAATTTGCACCTCGATGAAGTGTTGGTGCAGAACAGTGATTCACACACGCGCATTTCGTGCTGACCTCTTCTCCGCTGACATATTGCGTTCACATTAAGGTCTAGCCAATGCCAACAATACCGTAAAAAGAGCAAGACGACTTGAACGCCATGACAATGAGGCTGAACTGAGATCCGAGTCAGGGTGCAAGAGAAAACTGTTGGGGCGCTCGGTCACCTGAAAAAACACCATCAGTCAAAGGAGCTCAGCACTCAGTGCTCCAGTGGAGTACATGCCTGGGCCAAAGTGGAGATCAGAAGGATTCGAGTGGAGCGCACACATGTCGGACGCGCATTGGTTCCGCGGGATAAACGTTTAGCTATGTTCTTATGTAAAATATGAAAAGTCCGTGCTATTACATAAAACATGACCCTCGGCTTCTAACAATAAGTTCACGTCCAGCAAATCAGAATGTTTGCCGCAAGCATGAGTATGATCACCGCAACTTGACGCTGGCGTATAATTCGCACTTATATACTATGCTCCTGGCTCATATGGTCTTCCCCATCACAAGCAGCCCCTTGTTATACGACTTTGAAACGACAGTCAACGATGCGTGCCTCTGCAATCTGCCTCGTAGTCTTGTCGGTGGCTGCTACCTTTGTTTCATCTCATCCAAGCACTGAGTCTTATTTGACTCGGTCTTTCCGGGTGCTGTCGAGTCCGTCGTACAAAAGACAAAGCAGCACCGATCCTCCACAGTGTACCTCGATCTGCGATCCTGTCAATGATGAAGTGAATGATGTAAGCTCGCATCCCGGACAGGCTCGTCCTTGTTGATGTGCTAACGCTTGTCCAGGGATGTCCTATGACCACATGCTGCACCCAGTCCTTTGAAACAAGCTACTACAACTGCCTCTTATGCGTTGGCACTGCATTAAATGCTACAGATTATACACAGGCACAGAGTGATTTAGACGGTAAGCTCAGCTTCAGATGGCACATCTGAGCCAATCGCCTAATCAATACATACACTAGGACTCTACGTCTCTTGCTCCGATTACGGCTATTCACTTCAAGAGCTCACTCTTCCTGGTCAAAACCCGTCTCGCACCCTCTTAACTTCTTCCCTTGCTAGAACTTCTACCGATGGCGGTACTTCACCTTCACCTACGTCTGTATTGTCACCTACGTCCGTGTCGGTGCCTACATCCATCCAGACGACCACTATACTATCTTCAAGTACTTCGCTTGCCTCGTCTGGGACGTCGACCTCTGCCAATGGCACTGCGACCTCGTCCGCATCCGAGCCTACAACTTCGAGTGCTGCGCTGGGGCTGAGCACAGGAGGAAGCGGAATCTTTGCTTTGTTCGCTACTGCTGTAGGATTAATCGTGCTGCGGAACAGCTGATTGGGAAAACTCAGTATAGTTTTTTGCTCGCCAACATGAGGCTGGTGCTACGTAGCCTCAAGCTTGTACTATAGACACATGACACGTGACAGAATATTGATCAATCTCTCATCACATATAACTTATAACTTGCAATTGACAGACTCTAATCTGAGCCCAACGCCCGATCAATACGTGTGCTAGAACTCTACGTCACTTGCTCCGATAATGGCTATTCGCTCCAGCCACTCACTCCTCCCTGATCGAAACCTGTCCCGCACTCTCTCAATTTCTTCCCGTGCTGGAACCTCTACCGTTGTCGGTACTTCACCTTCGTCCACATCCACGTATACAACTTCAGGTGCTGCATCAGGACTAAGCACAGGAGGAAGCGGAGCCTGGTCTTTGGTTTCTGGCACTAATATACTATAGGATTAGGATTGATCGTGTTTTAGAGAAGCGGAGCAAACCATTGAATGGGAACACTGCTGCATCGTTTTTCGTACTAGATGACGCTCACAAGCGCCTTTCCGTCTAGTGGATATGTGCAGGTGCTCAGATCAGGGAAACGTAATTCACTACAGAGTGCTACAGAGCGCTCTGTAGCATTCTGTAGCACAATCCAACCCGCTGATAATGTGTTAGTCTTGCACTGGTGTCGGAGTCGGGGAATTGATTGCCGCGTGCTAAGCAGCGTTACCGATCAGCGGTCCTAGAACTGTATTTACTCCTAACCGGACAATATCCGATCCCAGCTAGAAGCGGGCCAAGCAGGCCCGGATCAGTATAAAGGATCCGGGATGATCAAACCAGTCCCCCTAGGCGCCTTTAGGGTCCTGGAATGTTCCCGTGCGACAAGGTTTATCTGATACCCCTATAGATTATTTTTAGAATGTAATTTCACTGGCGGCAAAAGGTCAGTTTCCCCGCTGTGTGGGTATAGGACGACTTCCAAACTCTATTCCTCAGGCCTCCGTTCCATATAATAGACTACCCACTTGTAGCGGGCAAGTGGAAAGTGGAGGCAAGGTGGGCATTGACAGACTTGCGGGTATGGTGCATAAGATTAATGTTCAGCATCTCCACTAATCGCCTCTACTGAAGTCGTAAGCTTTCGTAAGTATCCCGGGTAACGCGTGTAGGGTAAGCTTCCATTTCAGTCATTTTGCAGATGGCCCTATCGTCCAGTGCTATAATATATATTAGCTACGTGTTGGCTACTACTGCTAGCCGGAGTCAGCGTCAAGTTGCCGCATGAACAGGGTCACCGAGTCCGATGACACTGTGATTCTTGCACCTATACTCTACGATCAATTGAAAATTATAGTTGGTACAATTCTGAATACAGATACTCTCTAATAGATCAGGAGAGCGCTGACGCCGAGGGAAGGGTATATAAGTTCTGCTGCAAGTCCTGGACTGACAAGCAATAATATTTCTCCTCTTGTACACGCCCGCACTTATCCTTGGAAACCATATCATGGATGCTCATGCAAAGACGATGTTTTACCTCCCAGACACCATGGTCAACTGGCCCTGGCCTCGTGCAATCAATCCTCATTTCGAGGATGTGAAAACGGAAGTCGATGCTGCGTTCCGTGACTTCAGGGCTCTGGACCCCAAATCACAGGAGGCATTCGACAAATGTGATTTCGGTTGTACCATTATCTAGCTCTCATTCTGAAAATGGCTGATACATCCTGTGCTTATAGCCCGGCTAGCAGCACTTGCTTATCCGAATGCACCGAGAGGTGTGTGTTTCAGTACTGGTAAACCATCAACCACTGACCACTTAATTCTTAAGATCACCTTCGAATTGGCTGTGATTTGATGAATGTATTTTTCATATTTGACGAGTACACCGACAAAGAAAATGCGGCAGTCACTAAGGAAATGGTGGACATTGTACTCGATGCCCTACACGATCCTCGTAAGATGCGACCAGAAGGTGAATGTATCCTGGGTGAAATCGTGCGACAGTAAGTATCTCCAAATTGTATTGTTTGATGAATACCTGAAGTTCAAGGTATCTGTGCGTAGATTTTGGGCTCGTGCAATCCAGACCGCCAGCCAGTCTTCTCAGCATCATTTCCTCGACAGCATGACCGCATACCTTCATGCAATAGTTCCCGAGGCTGAGGACCGCGACCATAGTCATTGCCGCAGTATCGATGACTATCTCAAGCTCCGTCGGGATACGTGTGGTGCTAGACCTTCTTTCGCAATATATGAAATGGGAATGGAGTTTCCTGACGAAGTGTTCTACCACCCCATGATCGTGGAACTGCGTCAATGTATTGTAGAACTGATTCTAATTGACAACGTAAAGTCATCTCCAAGAGGTGGTTGACAGTATGCTGAAGACTTTCATAGGACATCGCCTCGTACAACAGAGAGCAAGCAACTGGGGACGAAAACCATAACTTGATTACCGCTATCATGCTGGAACTTGGCCTCGACAGGAGCGGTGCGATGGCTTGGGCAGCACGCTATCATACTCAAGTCGAGAAGCGGTTTATCGATGGTCTTGCACAGGTCCCTTCGTTGGAAATTCGCACCGATGCCCCGGGTCTCATCGAGTATTTGGATGGGATAGCAGCTTGGGCTCGAGCAAACCATTGCTGGAGTTATGAAAGTCAAAGGTCGCAACTAAGTCCAATTGTATGAATCATCACTTACCCTGCTTAAAATTTCAGATACTTTGGCACCGAGGGCACAAATATACTGCAAAGTAGGCTTGTCCCGTTGTTGCCAAAGATCAAATACGGCGACGCATCCTCGATGACGAAGGTCAATGTTGCCGATTTATCGAATATCTATGCCACAGAGCAGCTGTAACGTCACGGTCTCGCCACTTACATGAACAGATAGATGGCCAGGTCGCCCGGTGGTGCAGCCTGGTGAATTAGATGAAGAAACCATTAGGAGTACCTGAATGAATCAATATCCTGAGCCTATGCGAATGAATCTTTGATGCTGTAGATATATGATATACAAATATTGAATGGGTACGAACATATTGATGAAGCGCTCTTGACAATAATGAAAATCTTGGATGCACAGAGCACCACATAAGTATAGCGTTGACTTGAGACAGCCTGGTGGGCAATGACGGCTAGCCGAGTCTTCAGACCATGTGGCAGGAATACGGCGACAGCCAAAGTGCGACGACCATCCCTGGATCGATGGAGAACTGAACGACAAGCTCCAGGCTTTGAGGCTTCCCTTGAGTACTGGACGGCAAGAAACCGGCACCCCAGTGCTAAAATTCGAACTCCGTGCTCGCCTGCCAAATCTCTCCGATCGACCACATCAAAATTCCCCACTCTCACATGACGTAGTCGACCAGATTGGTCACGAATATTAACTAGCCGGCATCCACTTGTATACTGTGGTCCCAGTGTGTATGCCATCCATATTCCAGGCTCGGGCTCTCCATCTCCTCTTGGTACGACCTTGTAACGACAGCCAACGATGCATGCATCTATAATCTGCTCAGTAGTCTTGTCAGCGGCCACCTTTGTCTCATCTCGTCCAAGCACTTCTCATCTGACTCAGTCTTTGTTGAGTTCACCGTACGGAAGACAAAGCAGCAGCTCCGTTCCTTCGCAGTGTACCTCGATCTGCGATCCTGTCAACGATAAAGAGAATGATGCAAGCTTGCATCCCGGACCTTGACCTTGCTGATGTGCTAACTTTCATCCAGGGATGTCCTGTGTCCGTATGCTGCACTCAGTCCTTCGAAACAAGCTACTACAACTGCCTCTTGTGCGTTGGCATTGCATTGAATGCTACAGATTATATACAGGCACAAGCCCATTTAAACGGTAAGCTCGACTTCATCATTGGCACATTTGAGTCAATCGCATTACTAATACACTCTACGTCTCTTGCTCCGATTACGGTCATTCACTGCAAGAGCTCACTCTCCCCGGTCAAGACGCTCACACAATTTC
>JABBWF010000938.1:0-10762 GCA_016647645.1 Suillus variegatus
ATGCAGTATCGGAAGGTGAAAGAAGGTTATGCGAAATCAGCCATTCGCGCTTCAAAAAATGTCAAGAGAATCCACAGTCTCAGGTATATACATACCATATACGAGTCGCTCCAGACGTTCCATACTGGCTCTACAGCTGTACGACAATAGTCGTTGGCGAGTTTCGTGAGCTCGGCATGGGTGCTAGCCTTTCTAGCTTCAACCACTCCGTGATCTTCGAGCCAAGATCTGAGATGGTTATCATCCCAAGCTGAGTATACATAGTCCCTGCTGTCGTCGAAAGCACGACCGACATCATGGGTAGCCTGAGCTACGATACTGCTCGCGCTCTTAGATGCGTGGTATAATGTATCTGTAGCATCGGAGTATGCAGAAGTGGCGGTTTCAGATGCAAGGGAAGAATAGTATAATGCGGCGTTGATATAGGAGCGATGCTTCTGTTTAGCAAGCAAAAGAAGCTGTTCGCGGGGTCCAGAAGGTGCTACCACGCCATGCTCGAGCAGAAATGCTCTCAATTTGCTCTCGTCCCAAGTGTCGAAGGAATTCTCCTGCAAGTCCTGGAATGCGTGCTGAGCACGAGTATATCTATCATAGCTCCATTGCCTGCCTGCGTCAGCGTACGCACGAGACTGTTCAGCAAACGACGGGGGTGGAGGAGGGGGAGAAGCCCAGTTCGCCGCTACGAGGTCGTGAAGCTGAGATTGATCAAAATGAGAGGGGACCTTAATGTGGTGGTCTTCAAGCCAGGAGTGCAAATCGGAATGGGACCATTTGTCATATTCAGGCTCAGAGCCAAACCAGCTCGATGCGTATGCTGAACCGATGAGGAGAATAACATAGACAGAACGCCTGAAGTGCATGTTTGTGTTGAAGGAGGAGCAGAAAGGATAATGGGGGAGCACGTACTTATAGGAGCTCTGATTGATATGACGTCAGTAACACCAAGTTCATGACACATTGGGCTCCAAATAAAACGGAACCAACCTTTACTAGTGCAATTTCGATCAAATTCTTCACCATTCTCTTCGCAGACTTGAACCAGAACGATGACATGTGACAAGCCGCCGCATCAAGGGATCACAAGTTTACTTTTCACTAGGGTTCGTTCGGCCCTGACGACCTTCACCTTGCTCCGTGGCATGCAGTTTTTCTCGGTAGCTTGTTCGTCGGGGGAGTAGACACCATATAGACTCATTCGATGCAGCAAGCGCTATGAGAAAATCACATCGAATATTGAATGTCAGAGGGTGTGTACAAACAACAGCTAGGCGTTGACAGTACAACCCTAGTTTGGGATGAGAAATAATCACGTGATCACATATGCGGAGCAAAATGGTGCCTTATATTACAGAGTCTAGTTGGTATCGATATCGAGCCTACATTCTATTTTAAGGGTAGGAATGATGGCAGTAAAATCGCCCTGCTGCTCCGGCGGTGGTATCACTACAGCGTCGAACATCAGGATCTCCAGGGGACATTTCGACCGTCTTAGAAACGTCAGCAACTCTTCATGAGGGGACGACAAAAATCCATAGCGAATTTCGAGGGTGCGCAACTTGGGGAGTGTGAGTGCTTTGAACAGTATAGGGAGTGGGTTAGATTCGAAGCGCCCGGGACAAATGATGCACAAGGATCGAAGATTCGCATGTGTAACCCTCATGCACTGAGCACGAGTATCCATGGACACTGGTTGACTTAAGATAAGCTCGCACGAGGAGAGGTTGGGACATAGAAAGAGGAAATGGAACACATTTCGCGGACGAATGGCGATCTCGACGTGTGTAAGGTGGGTCCATACAGGATTGAGAGAATATAAACAGTCCGGGCCAAATATCCGGTCTATGATCTTGAGACTACGCACAGTGGATGGTAGCTGCGAGAGAGATTGTGCAATGGCTGAAGCATCGAACCAGTCGCCAAAGCATACAGTAAGCTCTTGAAGTCCTGCAGGGAGGTCTTCTAGCAAATGTTCTGGTTCAACGTCGTCCCAGAATACGATATCAAGAGATGAGACTCGGCTCATGTAAGGTTGAACAAGCTGTCGTAATTTAGCCGTCCCACCTTCGGCGTATCCAGGGCGGAGTTGTAACGAGAGTGGATAATCTTGTGATCGCTTGAGCCATGAATCATAGTAGAAAAATGACCGCTTCCACTCGGTGCAGTCATCGTCGACGTCAAAAGAGAGTTTGCACCACAAGTTGGCCATGCCCTCAGCAACGTCCCTCCATCGGCGGCATACTCTAGCCAACTGCATGGGAGACGGGTTTGATCTGCGGCTCAAATGATCGCTGTCCATAAGATAGTAGTCAAAAATCTTGGACAAAACTTTAGTTGGAAAGCGCTCAAGAGCCGATCGAAGTCCCTTGTCCAGGTTCGCCGACTCAATGGTCTTGTCCTGCTTTTTCGCAAGCTGCTGGCCAAGGTCTTTTGTTTTATCCACGACAGTATGCGCGAGGTCCAAGGTCTCGTGCGAGACCACGTCCAACTCTTGATGTCGTTCAGTGATAATGGTATTGATATCCTGGTCTTTGAGCGCCAGGACAGAGCGACTAAACTTTCGCGACCTGCAATACGGGGTACCAAGGCCTGGGATCTTGTCATCATCAATATGGCGTCAGTTCTGATACATCTGAAATAGAGATTGAATAAACAGACTGGTATGACCACTCGTGAATGCATCAGCTAAAACGATTGACGATTGTCATGACACCAGTACTGGTAATTTGTGGAATTGATCACTCACTATATTTCGTGGTGTATCTGGGACATCGACTCCCCAGTTTGCTGTCATCTTCTGGACTTTCTGCATGTTGTTTGCTAGAGCCGAGTGGAGAGAAAAGGTTGACTTAAGTATGTTCGAGGGGGACAAAGATCTTGGACGGTGAAATGCACAAAGCCATCCTTGCCGATCTTTAATGTTCAATGTTTTAGACAACACAACACATGGAGAATAAGCAACAAAGACCCGGACCATAATGATGCATGACGTTGCGTTGGAACTTGGAACGTTGTTCGAACCTGTTCGGACTGAGTCGCAGCCACCCGCATGGATTATACTCCCACGGTAAATGGTAACTGTACCAACGACAATCCTTCCTCTCGTGTTGAGTACATTCCTCACTCGATAGTTAATCTACATCGAGGTGCTCAGGTACCTGTGCTTGGCCTAGAATTCATGTTCATATGTATAGGCCTCATTCATTCCACCATGATTCTGCCTCGAATCACTTTACAAGAGCGAGGACAACGGGACGACCTTGTGCTGGTAAACGTTCGTAGCCTTGTCAATAGAAAGGCCACGCAGGTGGTGGACCCGGCCGCATCATGCATGCATGAAGACTAAGAGTGGAGCCCCTGATAGTTGAGTATTGGAAATTGAGCAATTTGAAAAATGACACAGCTGCCGGTATACTAGCTAGGATATCGCACCGAGTAAACGTGGTGTCTCTGTAGGCATGGTGGTCGGTCGTAACAGCTACATCTCGGCCAAAGACGATTTCGGACCAGACGCTGAGAACAAAATCAAGCGCGAACCAGCTTTCGTCGAGGGTTAGCGGCATAAGAGGACACGCAGGAAACCACTGAGCTGAACAAAGACAAGTATTCGAGGGATTCGAGGGCCGCTGGCGCCGTTACAAACATGTGTACTGCCGTATCGGCACTCTTTCTAGAGACGCGAGGTTTTAATGCTTCCACCTGGCTTGCGGCTGTCTTCTTGCCATCATGCAAGGTCTGATTTCGGAAGACTAGGCCTACTATGTACTTTCATACGGTGTATAAACCTGGAGCAAGTCTTTTACAAAAAATTCCGAATCTTCGTACCAGCCACTACAACTTGAAGCTTTATTTGAATCAACAGTAACTCCTGCACTGGCACCTACTGGCACTATCCAATATGATACATCTCCACTCCCGGAAAATCAATCCTCGCTTACTTGCGCTCACTTCTGGTGATCAAATCTCAACTTATGGCGGTACTCATCACCTCAGCGTGAACAACTGATCGTCGCAGAATTCCAGGCGGGAGTCAGAAGCGTGTTTTCTGAACCAACTGCTGCACGGGTGAGCTATGTGTGCATTTCCATTCCTTCCTCATGATCATGGGGAACTTATTATCTATGAGCCCCCAACAGGTCCATTAGAGAAGTAGAAGTAGTTTCCAAGATCGCAGAGTAGTAAGTGTTGTTTACGATTCAAAATAATGCATATACCCTGACGAATGACCCGGGCATTTATTCATAAGCTCGCCCCAAACAGATGTTGAGACAATCCATGGCGAATCTGCGGCACCAAACGTTCTTGGACGATTCATGTCTTGCTACTAGTGAGCCACTACCCAAAGAGAAACTCTTTGGAGTTTTATCTGTTCCTGGCTCATGTGTTCTTCAGATACAAATACTTACCTATCATGACCTTTGTATGGGTGGCGAGACTGTGGAGGAGGTGAATTATATTGTATCATCTCAATCACAAAAGGGTACTGATTTGTGCATGTATTAACGTATTTCTGTCGGAATATTCAACGTTGCACAATGATGCATTAGGAGACGGCTGACTTGCCACCACGCCACCCTTTCCGCTGCTTCCCGTATAACAACCACTTCACTGAGTTATGGTATCGTCGTTATATTCGCCTGCTGGAGTAAGCTCATTCGATTTAGGTCGATTGCAATCATTGCCCACTCTCATGTTCTCGCCTCTGGTGCCCTTCTTTCTTGACACCCTTCCTACATATGCGATTTGGATTGACCAGGCACCCAGAATGAGGAAAATCACACTCATCACATGCCCGCGCACGCTGAACCAGGGTTCTTTCCAGAAGCAGAAGCTACGATAAAAGCCATTGAATACGTTAACTACGCCCGTCGTGGCTGGAATCATAAGAACATCAGCAGCCGCTCTTTCGGTTTAGTCTGAACAGCTCACCAAAACTGTAAGTTGCAGACGGAGCTGATCAGCCTGAAGAGCGTTAAAGTATCCAATGCAGAACAATGCGTACTATATTCTCCCCGCTCTGCCTAGTTTTCCGTTGCTTGGACTCAAGGCTTCGTGGAACTGTGCTTGCGCTTTCGGACCCCACTCGGAAATACTGCTTCCGGCCTGCTTCGGTGCTACTAGTCGAAGACAGCACCAATAGCATCCGATAAAAAACATGCATGCGAGAAATATGGTCCTCGCCCCAAGCATGTACACGGCAACATAGTCGGCATATGGCGTCAGTACCGGAATGGTTGAGCCAAGATAGATAAAAATGACTGCAATGCTGGCTCGCAAATTTTAGATCGTCGTAGTCAAGAAGAAATTCACAATTCACCAGAAACCATTGGTGATATTAGAACTGTCAAGGAGTAGTGGTCAGTTTCATATCACAAATCCTTTCTACGAACTGATTGCTTACAGGAGAACGATACCAGTACCGATGACTTGCAACACTTTCTTGACAGTCAACTTCTCAGTCGGCGATGGAGGATGCTCAGGCAAGTTTGACATGATACTGTTCGATTTCACTGGTAAAGGTGAAAAATGATGCTAGTATCGGGACTGAGTGGCATACTTATACACACCGCCAGCTGCCGAGGCATTGGAGAGTAGCCTCACTGAGCCGATGTGAATGCTATTCTGGCCATCAATGCTGCGGACTCACGATGTCACATGTTCAGGTACAACACATAATTCGTAACGGCAGTGCTTCGTCTTGTCTGACATGAAACAAAAATACATATCCTCTACTTGTTTCCTCTCACGCCCAAGATGCAACTTGAAGTCACGAATCCAATTGTTGCTACTATACATCACCTGTACGTCCACTGTACTCAATGAGCTACCTCTTGGCGAGCTAATTTTTGATGCATGTAGCCTCCGCGCTGCGGCAATGCTTTGGTGAGAATCTTCCATGAAGAACTGCGAAGATGACTTGCTTGTAACTTCTGACTTTGCAAGCTTGCTGTAGCATGGGGATTATTTTCCTGCACCTCGCTCATACAGAGCCTGAAATTAGATACTATGTGTTCTATACTGGACCACATGCAATTGTGATGGACCCTCTTGGGCTGTTTGCCTCAAGAAGTGCTTATCAAAGTGCTCTTGTGAAGAAGAATATCAATGAAGCAGCAGTCAAGTGCAGGAACCATGCAAATGGAGGGCATTTGGGAAAATGAGAAGCCTCAAGGAGTTTCTGAGAATGTAGATTTGTTAGTCTGATTGATGTGCGGAGCCTTTGCAGAAGCTGGTCTGTCTGCTGGTGAGTGTTGCTTCAAGGGCAAGTTCTGTGACTTCCAAGTCCATCCTAGTTCAGAATAGGCACCAGGACTACACCTATATTCCTCAAAACAATAAACTTGCATAGGTTGCTGACTACTGGAATTAGTGTTGCCGCAGTTCCGGCTTATGTCCGGCTTTAGCCGTAGTTATAGCCGTAGTTAGCCGAGCCATGTACCTAGTTATAGCTTATGTAATTCAGGGCCTGGTCTGGTCCATGGAGCTGCATTTTCAGTCTTTAAGTCAGCTCGAGCTGGTTCGAGCCAGACTTCTATCTATCTATCTAGGACGGAATATTGGTCTAGTGCCATGCACGCTTGACGTCTGAATCTGAGCACTTTCGGATCTATGGTCTAGCTTGAGCGCTCGAAATGCTGTTTGCAACAGAGAATGGAGAGGCAAAGACAATGGAGAACATAGTGTACAGGCCTATCTCTTACGGTAGAAAACGATATTGTATGAGGGAAACGACACAAAAAATGTGAGAAGGATATATGAGGCAGAACAAGGCGTAAAGCTTGGATAGCACTTGTAAATTCTGTCCCCATTCATGACTCCTACGCTGAGCATCAAAGACGCTCACAAGACGGCCATGCACATCTCAGCTGAGCACGCAAAACAGCGACGATGTTGGCGAAGTTTCAGCTCCATCCACATTGACGAACCAAGAAATTGCAAAGGAGACTGCAGAAAACCCATTACAGGATACTCCAGTGAGCATTCTGAGTCCAGAATCACTACAGGAGGCAGTGGTGCATACATCACCTTCGAAGAGTTCCTCTACTGCAGATGGCTTAACGACATATTTATAAGGCGTAAAGCTTGGATAGCACTTGTGGATTCTGTCGTATTATGGGGATAAGGGAGTCCAGCGGAAAGTGAATCGATACAGTGTCCAAATAAGAACTCTGAGGCATAAAGAGAGGGCTGTATCTCCATGTTAATGATGGATTAATGCATATTGACTTTGCTAGGATCAATGTTAGCCTATGTGAAGTGCGTGCCGGACGACTTACTTCATTTGCATCTCGAAGTGCATGGTCCCAGTTGTGTTTGTGTGCCATAACAAATGAGCCTGAATATGAGATCCTGTGGTGGGGTCAAAAGATGTCAAAATGCCAGCTTGGAAGAGCTCATACTTGGAAGTCAATTGAAGGCCGAGTTGTGTACGAGCATGGCAAGTGTGATCATGTTGACATGAACGGTGTTGATGACCTCGTAAGCTTGCCCAAGGGTTAGTCGATGATGAATGAAGGGATGAAAAATTGCGTACATGTCATGATGGTTGTTGTGTGAAAATTGTGGTGTCAACGTCATCAGCCCAGTTAGTTAGCACTGAAGGGGACATTATGCTAAAACAAACAAGGAAGATGTCAGTTTGGGGGTATGACAGTGGCCGGAGGTGGTCATAATCAAAAGACATGAACCAGCAGTGTTGAAAAGACCTAGCATGTAAGGATCCTCACCAATCATTATGGCGACAGCGTAGTTATCAAAGACCTGTGCTTATTTAGCACATAGTGTTTGGCAGTCTCATGGAACCAGCTTACAGTGGGAACATAGTCACTTGGAAATCAATAAGCATATCAAATACCAAAAAAGGAAACAAATCCTCAAGAGTCGAGACTCATTGGATTCCTACATACCATACTACAAACCATCCTTTAAAAGCATCATCAAACATCTAACACATCTATCAGACATCGACAATCAACATCAATCGTGAATCAAAATGGGTCCTCAAGACAAGGTAAGCAATCTTCGAATCAGATGTTCAGAAGTTCAGAAACTTAATTGAAATAGTGTACGGCAGTTTTGAGAGCACTCGCAAGTTCAAAGCAGAGCTTAAAAGAAAAGCAAGGGAATTTTGGAGGCAAATGAAGATGGGGGTGCGAGTAGATGTCGTGGAGACAGAGGGTGCTGGAGATGTCATGGAGATGGAGGCTGCCGTGGATGTCATGGAGATGGAGGCTGCTGTGGATGTTGTTGAACGACCAACGAAGAAACAGCTCGGTGCAGCATTCAAGAAACGGTTTGGTGTGGTGTTGAAGAAGTTGGGTTGGAAGTGGGAGGAATAGCATGGTGTGCACCTGTATCGTTGCTCAGCTTATGATGATTTTGTAGATTTACGAGCAGTCAAATGTAAATACACGTTAGAGTATCAGTAGCCTAAGAGCCGCTTGAAATGAAAGTCTGCATTAGATGCAGCAGAACATCGCAGCCTTATGAGAGCTGTTCGAAGTAAAATGAAAAATCTATGTACCAGTGTAGCAGAACTACGTCAGGGTATCAGCAGCCTGAGCAAAGCCATTGAATAAAAAGATATAGGCACCAGCATAGCAGAACTACATCAAAGATCAGCAACCCAGGTGCATTTGATATGATAGGTCTGCAAATATGTGTGGGTAGAACCACACTAGGGCATCACGGCATGAGAGGAGCTAGTCTATCTCGACATCATCGAGCATAGTGCCAAAGTGTCTCTCTAAGTGGTTGTGTCTCAGGCGGCAGGCCATGATGTTGAGAAGTTCCAGCATTCCCAAATTGAAAAGACCTGTTCATCGGGTGACGAAAGTACTAGGTGAGATGCTCAAGATAAGTCTCTATGCACTGTGTAGCTCTCATAGGATTGATTATCTTCAGAGAAATGCCTTGAAGTATACCCATGACACCAGCAGCCTGAGAACCATTCCAAAATAAAATCTGTGCATCACTGTTAGCAGAACCAGTGCTACGGTATCAGCACACTGTGAGACATTTGAAATAGAAAGTCTGTGCACCAGTACGGCAGAACCATGCCAGGGCATCAGCAGAAATGAAAGTCTGCATATAAGCACAACAGAAATAGCTGACAGCCATAACTGCACTCTTCAAGTTTCTGAAGCCTGTGAACAAAGAGCTGAGAAATAGGAGATACGTCTCAGCATGTCCTTTAAATACTCACCAGTCTTCAGGACCATTGCTAAGACCAAGTGAAGAGTAGAGTCAGACACTCTCCGAACAGGTTAGAAAAGGTGAAAGGCAGACAGTCAAGGAAAAGAAAATAATTTGCAATGGAGATCGCAATACAGCGCCAGAAGTATTGCAAGATGCCAGGCAACCAGAGCAAGTGAAGGTAGTGTAAATAAGAAATGAAAAGAATCAGCAAAATTAAGGAGGAAAAGCAAACATCACAAGTCGTAGGCTGTAGGTACATCGTCGATGCCATCACACTCCTCCTCTGCGATAGCTTTGAGAAGACTATTGCACACATCACCTGTAATTCCATGCTGGAAAATGTCAAAAGACTGTTAGTTTCATCTCCTTCACCCAACATCTTATACTCCATATCCTTCTGCGACGCTGCCCAACCCTTCATAAAGTCGAGTTGGTTTTTTTCAGAAGGAACTTTACCATCTGCAAAGCCTCCATTAGGACCGGGCTCATGCAATTACGTTTCTTCGTGTCAGTTTCGCTACTGGATGAAAATACTCGCTCACATGGAACAGCAGAGGCCTGGATCAGGAGATAGTCCATTGCAATGCCATGAAGTGTCGGAAATAAGGTTTGTGAGACCTGATTAATGCCTCATTGTCAATGACGATGTAATCTGTGGAGATATGGAATGCTCACCGCCCAGAATACGAGTATATCCGTTCCCTTGGGGCTGAGACTAGCCATGGCGTAAGCCTCAAATTCTTGCTTGACCGTTTGGGCTCTGCACTCGTGATGGGGTAGAATGTTGATATCAGGCAGTCCATAAAGGCGCGAGCCTAGTGTGCATGGTTGTTGCCAAGGTGTTATATTGTTAGCTGGAGACTCCGTAGATTCTGAGCCATTTGTAGTTCGCTTTTGATGCATCTGCATATCATGACATCAGTTCAAAGTTGTGTTGTTATTGGTTTTATAGACGTACCAGATCAATTATATGTTTCTCCATTTCATCAATCATATGTTCCTCCCAATGACTCCGAACCCATGACATTCAAATCGCAGGATCAACAACTATGAACACAATCATGAGCACCAACCATTACTAAAAGATACCGGACTCACACATAGCAACTGCATAGGCTTTTGTGGCGCCCATCCTCTCATCATACTTGTCTGCCCAAGTCAAACCTATCTGAACAAGAAGACCACAGTGTGGGACGTGTTGGGCCAAAAACTTCCACCACTTGATCAACATTTCAAATGCCGGAAATGCACCACTCAGCCTGGGAGTGCATTCACCTGACATGCATTGTTGGGCAGCATGGGGTGCCTAATATTAAACGATAAAATGGAATATGAGTTTCGACAATACTAAGACTAACCTCTAGGATTACTTCAACATCCTGCAGGAACTGCCACTCCATTGGACTTAATTTGAACTTACTAATGGAGTGTTGAGTTGGAGAGTCGAAGAATAAATCTATAGCCTAGGCGACTATTATTAGTTTGCAGCAGACATTTAGTGAGTGACACCTTACTGGTGAAGGGTTGTAAACAATGAGCATGATGTAAACTGAATCCCACCGGGTTG
>JABBWF010000939.1:0-10761 GCA_016647645.1 Suillus variegatus
TGCCCCCTGCTCGTATCACACGTTCAGTTCCACCCCCACCTGTCAATTTTTCATCGAAGCCTTCGATTACACCATCATCCCCACCGCCACCTCCCAAACTGCCGTATGCGCTCCAAGCTGACGAAGAAAGGCCTGAGTCACCTGCACCGCGACCTGTGCCTCCCCCTGTGAAGAGTGGTACGTGATCATTGTACGTGCATAAAGTTGACCTGGCGCTGAGATCATAGTTTGTTAGTTAAAGCCGCTGAGGGGCCACCTACCACACCCCCTCGCGTCGCTCGGCGTACCAGTGCCAATGTCAGGTCTGCGAATATGGAAGAGGAGCCACCTTCCCCACCTCCTCGTGTCGCTCGGCGTACCAGTGCAAGTGTCAGGTCTGCGGATATGGAAGAGGAGCCACCTTCCCCACCCCCTCGTGTCGCTCGGCGTACGAGTGCAAGTGTCAAGTCTGCGGATATGGAAGAGGAGCCGCCTTCCCCACCCCCTCGTGTCGCTCGGCGTACGAGTGCAAGTGTCAGGTCCGCGGATATGGAGGAGGACCCACCTTCCCCACCCTCCCGTATCGCTCGGCGTACGAGTGCAAGTGTCAGGTCTGCGAATATGGAGGAGCCACCTTCTCCACCCCCCCGCATTGCTCGGCGTACGAGTGCAAGCGTGAAGTCTGTGGATATAGAGGCTCCACCTACGCCACCGCCTGTGCCGACCTCTCCTCGCCCTTTGGTGCGCAGACCGACTTCTCCACCAATAATCACTGCACTTCCGCTTGTTGTTGTTCCTGTGACGAGCTGTCATCTTGAGCGAGGTGTGTTGTTGTCGGGCTTAGTATCGTGGCAACTTCTGATGGCAGTATCCTTTGGCAGAGTTATCAGATGATGAGACACCCTCTCAGCCTCAGCGAGTTCAGGAGCCTGAAGAAGAGGATGAAGATTCTGTGCGCAAACGGACTATTGCAGAGCGCATGGCGCGCTTGGGCGGGATCCGGTTTGGTGCACCACCAGTCCCCACGTCACTTAGTCGACCTACTTTTCCTCGTGCACCTCCCCCGACATCTATCCCTCCTGATGAACCTGAAGTTGATGCTAAGGAATCCGAGGAAAGAGATGAGACAGTAGAAGACGAGGCTGCGAGGAAGCAGCGGATCGCTGCAAAACTTGCAGGTATGGGTGGCATGCGATTTGGGATGTTGCCGCATGGTGCGGGTGTAGCACCTACCACTACTCGACGACTTGCACCAAAGCAGGATGACAGTGAGAGCGAGGACGCCGCGCTTCCTGTACCTGCACCCGCACGTCGGCGACTGCCACCTGTTGAGATCGATCCGGAGCAGGAATCCCGCCAGACATGGTCGGAAGACGACGTGCGTGTTGAAATGGAGGATAGCGAGGTCGAGGAGGCGTATTATTCAGATGCGGATGTTAGAGAGCCGGTTGAGGAAGAGGGCCCGCCCTTGCCTCCGCCCCGACGGTCATCTTTGACGTTGAAGTCTGCAGAGGTACTTCCGACCCCTCCTCCGCGTTCGCCCCCTCCTGTTGGAAGACCTCCAATTCCATCCATCCCTGCTGCTCTGCTTAACCGTCGCTCTAGTGTTACGACGGGATCGTCTTCTAGAAAGTCCTCGGTTGACTACTCCAGTGCGACTGAAACTCCCGTACAGAAGCAGCAAATACATACAGCCTTACCCTTGGAAAGGGACTCATCAGATCCTGGTACCCCATCAGAGTATGTGATGGTGGAACCTGAACCAGAGACTGAGGAAGAGCCTGTTGTGCCTCCACGTCGCCGCTCCAGTCGCGCCCCTCCTCGCTCGTTCCCTCCGCCTCCGCCTCCATCCGCCATCGACCCTCCTGAACAAATCACTAGCACTACTCAGTGGGAGCTCCCGTCGATCCCCCAGGCTACATCTGAATTTGGCGATGAAACGGACCTAGCTTCATCCAGATTCTCAGAAGACTCGACGTTCCATGGATCCACTTCCCCAATGCGTCAATCCGACTCTCGCCGCACCTCAGGGCAGACTGCTCGTCCCGTTGACCAGCAGCTCAGCGCAGACGATCTCATGGTGCTCTGGGGCAAAATTGGAGTGCAGGTGGTGGAGTCTGCGACGGGGTTGTTCGAGAAATCTAAACGCTCGCTTGTTGGCGACGGTTCGTACGCGGGATTCGTAAAGGCTGTTTTGGCACAAGTTCCCGATGCGCAACGCGTCTCAGGGGAGGGTGAGGATTGGGGGTACTCGATCTACGTGCAAAGCGCCGGCTCGGTGCAGCGGCGCGTTGCTGATATCCTGCCGGGTGACGTGATCGCCTTTTGGGACGCGAAGCTCAAGGGCCACAAGGGGCTTCACACGTATAGCCAAACTGTTGGCGTAGGGGAGAACGGCCCGCTTGTAGGTGTGGTGAGTGAGGTGGAGAGTAAAAAGAGCAAAGTTCGCATATGGCAAGCGAATCAGCATGTCGGTCAGCAGGTGAGTTTACTACGAAGATGGGGGTGGAGGCCGAACAACGCGCTGACACCGAAGGCTACGCAGACTGTGGAGAATGTGAGTTATAGGTTGGAGGATCTGAAGAGTGGGGTTGTTAAGGTGCGTTATCTTCTGTTGTTTTTTGGTTGAGGGTTTTGCTGATCCGGTTTTTTTCTGTGTTGCGATGCTTAGGTGTTTCGTGTCATGGCCCAAGTATGAGCAATTTTGTATGTACGGATTTTGAAGGTGGATCGTGTAATACTTTGGATTTCATTTATATTCGGAACTGTATAATTCCATGTGGACTCTCATCTAGGTATTCCGTGCACGCACAACATTACAAGTTGTTGCATGAGTCGGACATCGGTACTCTTCTAGCTTAGTAACCTAATGTCGGAAATTTCTATTTTGGGTTGGCATGGCTTAAAATGGATTGGAAGGCCCCAATTTGCCGGCGGGATTTCAACTCGCTTGGAAGACAACCCGAAAATTTTGGAAGCCGCTTGGAAGCGACACTAGGGGGCTTCCAAGGCGGTCCCAAGACCATTCCAACGTGGGAATGATAATTGAATATACTCAGCTTGGAATGTCATTGTAAGCCATGTGCGTGCTTCCAAGGTCTTTAAATCACTACATGTCCTGGAAATCTAAAATTTGGATGCTATTGAAATATCTACAATAACGCTAATACTAACAATACGCAATACTAATAGCATAAGGTACTTCGATCCCTGAATACTGACATCACCTTTGGCTGCTGTTCATCGGCGCACAATCTTAGGGTGGTTGGGCTGGACCAAGCATAGCCAGAAGTGGATCCAAAAGAAGGAAATACGAGGCGACAACGAATGCAAGCAGATGTATTTTTTGGGTTTGAGGGTATGAGACGGCGGGAGGGTATGAGACAATGGGGGGTACAAGACAATGGGAGGGTACAAGACAACGGGGAAGCATGAGGGTGCTGACGGTGGGAGGGTGCGAGAGGTCTGTACGAGAAACTGAGGGCAGGTGGAGGGCGGGGTGGGATACATCATGCATCACAGTGCCGAGACATCGGATGCATGCGCAACCTGCGTCATCAATCCAACACTGAGGATGGTTCTACAACAGTTGTTCAGTGAAGACGCAAAATAACAACGAGAATTTTGTGAATGTACAGACGGACAAGGTCATCGAGCTTGTACTAGACATGATCAATGACCTTCACAAGGAGATGGCGCTCTTGATCCTCGAGAGTATGTTCCATGAGCAAGGGAAGGATCTTGTCAAAAAGAGGACTGGCGCCAAACTCGCGAGCCTTGTCAGTTCAGATTTGGTGCAAATGTAAGAGCTTACCATATCAGAACCAGCTGCAAAAGAGATTGTGGGTGCTTGTGGCACATAATTTGATGCAGCAACATGATGGCTGAGGTTACTATTAGTGCCTGTAAAGAAGGATAGCAACGTGTTGGTGTCAAGGGCTGAATGGAAACTGCATTGTGTATTTACCTTTACCCAATGAGAATCTCCATGGTGAAATTACATATGGCAGTAAACTGAGCATGACAGATTGTAGGAAAGATGTCAATGGGAGTCGACGACAGGGACAATGGCGCATGAGTCTAAGCGTTGTCATGGTTGGAATGTAAGTGAGTGCAATTCAAAAACATTCCAAGTTCATTGCAATTGTTTGGCACTATTTATTATATTACTTAATATTAATACTTTAAGTGTGTCCTTAAACATTAGAGATTTTTAAGGTGCAACACATGGAAATTCATTCAAAAGTGTTCGAAAGACTAGGCTCCCATGAAAGTTACAATAGTAGTAATAGTAAGAACCATCAGTACAAGTAACAATACATCAAGTATGAAAGTCTACTTGGCAGTCTTTGATCGGCCCCTTCGCATGCCATTGCCGCCGCTGACCACTGACAATAGTTCAACATTAGCAAGACCTTGATCTTCTGAAGTATTGGTATTAGTAATGTCAGCCTTGCCCTTCTGCCTCAGCTTTGGCTTTGGCTTTGGCTTCTGGGCAGCAACAGGAGCTTCGAGCACTACTACAGGTAGTTCCGGCTCGTCCTCATTAACTGCCACAGGCAATGGTGGGTCTTGACGACAGTTTTCAGCCAAAGCTAGACCTTGCATAGCTGCAGAGATTGATTGGGGTGCAGTAGGAGGCGCAGAAGGAGAGACTTCAATGACAGGGCTGACATCCAGTTCTGGTAGTTCAGTCCCAGTCTCCATCGCACGCTCAAACATTTCTTCCCAGCTGTCATGTGGACCGCTTGTCAAGTCGCCGACTAACAAGTCCGAATCGAGGAGAGTCAATGCAGCGGAAGAAGAAGTGGCAAACAGCGAGTTGTTGAAGAAGTTGAAAACTCCATCTGCCCAGGCACCTCCGGTCAAGAGCGATTGTCGATAGTAGTTATGGTAGTCTTTGTATGGTATGCGAGATTTGTCACCGACTTCGACCAACTCTTTGTCGCCAGATAGAACAAATATAGCCTGAAATTTGTAAGCATCAACATTATGCAATGTAGGAAGAAAAAACGTACAACAACGGCTGCTGCTGCAATGAGACCAGGTGTCATATCCCGTATTCTGGACCTACATCCGACGATATTCCCACGCCTCATCCGGACCTCCGGACCTCCTGTCCATGTCTCCGGACCAAATCCTCTATCTGTTCGGATCCCTGTATTCCTGCATCTGATGTCTGGATGCCAGGTCTGATATCCACGTCTCCGGATCTCCGGATCCGACCTATGCTTCATATTCAAACCCAAACCTTAAATCAGCGCTCATCCCCTTATGGTAATCACCTGTCTCTGGACTTCCGAACATCCGGATCCGACCCGCGTCTATCTTCCATGCCTTTTCCCTTTGTACGTTCCTTCTCAAGTTAGACTATACTCATTTTCTGTACCTCATTTCATTTCCGGCTTTATTTTCCTATGTTCTCATCTCCGTCTTCATTTACTATTTTCTACATGCTCTGTCCACAGCCTCACATAGCTTTGGACTGCACTGACTGATTCTCCGTTAAGTCCTCAGTAGTATATAAACCCTGTAAAAACTTTGTACTTCCTTAGTCTGATTATTACACATATTAGTCCTCGCACTAGTCTTTGCACTAAGTCCTCATACCAAGTTCTAGTCCTCCGACTTAGTCAATATCCATCTCAGGCCTAGGGAGGAATTCCCTAGGCCGGAGCTCTGCTCCTCCGAGTTTCCGGAAGTTCCTCCGGAACTTTCCCACGGTCCTCCGGACCTATTCTGCTTCACCTCCGATCCTTCACTCCTCCGCTCCTCCGCTCCTCCGCTCCTCCGCTCCTCCGCTCCTCCGCTCCTCCGCTCCTCCGCTCCTCCGCTCCTCCGCTCCTCCGCTCCTCCGCTCCTCCGCTCCTCCGCTCCTCCGCTCCTCCGCTCCTCCGCTCCTCCGCTCCTCCGCTCCTCCGCTCCTCCGCTCCTCCGCTCCTCCGCTCCTCCGCTCCTCCGCTCCTCCGCTCCTCCGCTCCTCCGCTCCTCCGCTCCTCCGCTCCTCCGCTCCTCCGCTCCTCCGCTCCTCCAATCCTTTGCTCATCCAATCCTCCATTCCTCTGAGTCTCCGGAAGTTCCTCCGGAACTTTCCCGCGGTCCTCCGGACCTATTCTGCTTCGGACTTTGTCCTTGCAGCCTTTCCTCTGTTTGCTTCTACTCAGGACTTGTCCTGAGTAGCCATTACACATCTCCGTATCAGGACGAATCCCATAGTAATTTCCGGAAGTTCCTCCGGAACTTTCCCGCACTCCTCCGGAAGTTACTCGCACTCGTCCGGAAAGTCCTTCCGAACTTTCCCGCGCTCGTCCGGAAGTCCTTCGGACTTCCTTGGACTTTCTCCGGACATCATTCTGAAATTAAGGGCACATACTCGGGTAAGGGGTGCAGCGCATGAGCTGAAGCCAAGTCCCTTTTGAATCAGTCCTACCCTTTGTGCATGGTCTTAACACCAGGAGTTGCAGTGTGTAGCTCCCATATTTTAGCCTTCGTTTTTGGAGTGGGAACTGCATGGGCAGTGAGTGATGATCGGCCAAAGAGTGATGCTTTCAGAATCTACAAATGCCATTTAACTATTAGTTCTACTTAGAGAGAAGAGAAGAACCTACATAAACGAGTTTGGCAGTTTTCAGAAATTCATCTCTGACAATACGGTCTGGACGAGGGAAAAGAACTGGTGCAAACTTCGTATATAGGCCTTGGGGGTTAAGGAGCAGAGATTTGCAAGCAGGCTCCATGTTCCGTGTATAACCTCGTATGAAAAACTTGGCATCCAAACCAAAAATAGCTGCTGCGCATGACTTGACGTCCGAGAGCATTTCAGCACAAACATTGTTGACACCTTTCACAAACTGCAAAGGCTGTAAGTTTATCATTGAGCAGGATCACAGATGGAAACACTTACATGGGAGCCAAAGTTTTTATGAGCCATCATATTGTGGTCGGCTGGTGGGATGAATTGGAAAAGTTCAGCTTTGACGCCATCCTGAATCAATAGTGGTGAGAGCCACCACTCCTTGCTCAAGAGGTCGATTCTGGGAGGTGCCCCACACAAGGGAAAAATTGACGTTTCGACCCATAAGCAGTGTGTGATTGAGAACTTGCGTCCAAAATTTCTGATGCTGTCTTCCTTGGCGGCAAGGGCGAGATCTTTCTTGGTAAGCTTCGTCTTCCGACCTTTCGAGACTGTAGCCTCGAGCAAAGTGACCTTCTTCAATGTCTCCCGGTGCTTTCTGCGCATGTCGAGAAGGAGTTTTTGTGTGATTTCAAGCGCCCATTAGTAGATATGATGGTTATAAATATTGACCATATGTAACAAAAAGATCTTACCTTGCGAAGATCTTGAGTGGATGCATTAGCAGCTGGAGCGACAACTGCATCCCGAATCCGCAATAAGTCTGCATCATCGTTCAAATCTGAATCACTAAGGCTGTCGGTTCCGTCTGAGTCAGTGGAGTTGCTGTCGATGTCATCGATTTCTTGAGTAAAGTCTTCGCCTTGGTTGTGCTGAATTGGAGGCATATCAATTGTAGTGAATGAGGAGTGCAGTGAAGCGGACTTTAAGAACAGCAGACTGGAGTCTCAATCAGTCGCATGAGTTTTAAATCAGCCCTGACATGTGCTTTGGGGGCGATAATGATGACATGCGACATTAGATAATGAGTTAATACACACCTCAGACTTGTTGAAAATATGTAATGATGAGTGTTTCAGGCTTCGGTGAAGGTTGCGGCATTGTCCAGATGATGTCACAACAAAACCCTGTGGATGTAATAGAGCGGCAGCATCACATCAGTATCACACGCACAAATTAAATACAACATCATCACGACTTACTTGAATACATAATACAATTGTTGCATGGGCAAAAGATGCGTAATGAAGCGAGTGCATAAACGGGAATTAAAGCCTGCCAGCAGGAAAGCACATTTTGAGTTGCTGGGGCAGTCTGATGAAAGCAGTGAAGGTTACAGAAGAATGAAGTTTGGCACGATGAAGTGCGTATGCAATGAAATGGGGGAGTTTTACTTGTGAGTTAGAAGACGAAGGAGGGTACTCTGGACAGGTGAAAGATGCGTAATGAAGCGACCACAAGACCAGGAAACCCACTTGTGACCATAGAATGGGTCAGAATGTCTCATTGTGGGTTGAGTGATGAGGTAGGAAAGGGCGCCTTGAGGTTCTGGGGCAGGATGAAGGTAGCAAAGGTTACAGAAGAATGGTGTTTGGCACGACAAAGTGTGTATGTGATGAAATGGGGGAGTTTTACTTGTGAGTTAGAAGATGAAGGAGGGTACTCTAGATAGGTGAAAGATGCATAATGAAGTGACCGCATGACCGGGAAGCTGTGGTAAAATGGAGTAGTTCTACTTGCGATCTTGGTGGGGATGGTACTATAATGAATGTATGGTACGAAGAAACATGTCAGCATCCACGGTATCTACAAGAAAATAATCTCCATCATTAGCAAAATCTGGAACAAGGAGAGCACATAAACTCAGATGAAGAAGTGGGTCGTGCGCGAAGTCGAGTTAGTCGCAAATCCTGATCCATACACCGATGTGGGCCAATTAAGGCATCCATGGGTAGAACAAGCACAAGATCCAAGGTGCGGTCACCAACGCTGTGCTTGAACATATACAATATCTTCACAATGATATTTTTGTCGTGGCCGTCCTTGTCTTGTGTGCGTATTAGAGCGCAGTCATGCTGTTCTTTGCCATGGAAACTTGCATTGGACCGCAGGTAGTCAGTAGCTAGCTTCCAGTCGGCAGTAGACTCGTAATTCACTTTCAAGTATTGATATTCGTGGATCTTTTGACACACCACGTCAGATTTGAATAATAGTGAGGAAAGAGGATTTACCTTGTCTTGCACTGAAAGCCTCAACCATGCTATTCCCTCTGGCAGTGGTATGTTGTGGGAGGGAAGGAAATGATTGAGAAACGTTGCGAGTTTCTTCCAGAACTGGTGAAACACACGAATTGATTTATTCTCTTCCTCCAGCTGCGCGAGGGTTGTATGATTCTTGAGGGGTGAACCAATATGAAAATGTTCTTCAAATGGCTCGTCATCCTCATCCATGTCCTCAAGTTCTTCCTGTGAGAGTATGAGTTTGCGTTGTTCTTCATCAAGGCACTCAATATGGCTGCGAATAAATTCAGAGACAATGCTCCTATGATCGAGCTCAAGAATCTGTTAATTGATATTACACAAAGTTAGTACTAGTGTGGAGTGACTCATTGGGAGTTAGAAACACATCATCGCACCTGATTAGCGATATCCTTACGATTGGTTTGCCGTAGATACCAACATTTGATTGGGCCATGTTGCTTCTCATTTGGTCGAGTGCTGAAATTCCGGGCGGTGCCTTTTGCCATGATATCATCGAATATATGCTTTCCAGAATGAATCTTCGGGAAGTTCCAATTCTTCATCATGTCTGGTTCAGTCTCCTCGACAATCTTAATGTAGTCCTGAGATATCAATTGTCGCAAATTCACATAATTCAGTACTTTATTTCCGACTTAGTCGGACAGCCAAAGGTTGATAATCTCCCCAGTTAGACGGGCCATCCTAGGTCGGCCCATACGCAGATAGGGCGGGCGGGCCAGCCATGAAGGCAATCCTCGGTAGTGACGGGTGGGCCAACATCATGCAGTATCATTTGTAGGCTGGGGTAATAGTCAATAGACCAGTGGGCCAGCCATGGAAGGACCAGAGATAGGGCGGGCGGGCCGGCCATGAAGGCAATCCTCGGTAGTGACGGGTGGGCCAACATCATGCAGTATCATTTGTAGGCTGGGGTAATAGTCAATAGACCAGTGGGTCAGCCATGGAAGGACCGGGAGGGATACAGAAGAAGCATACATTAATATATTGGGCCAGAATGTGTGCTGCTGGGGTACCGGCTGGGCCCAAAAGTATTCTTGGACAGGGAATGACGGCCCCTTATACCCGGTACAGGCGGATGGGCCCAGATATGGACCCAACCATTCCAAGGTCCTCATCAATGATGGTTGGGCCGACGACCCGAGACCAGCGGATGGGGCCGCCAATGATGGGCAGGCAGTTGTACCCGGTATTGGCGGATGGGCCCAGATGTGAACATGACCATCCCCAAGGGTCCTCACCAACTTTGTATCCAAGACTGGCTGACAGGCACGTCCTCCGTTAATGATGGGTAGGCTGGCACCTGAGCCCGGCGGACGGCACTAGACCAATGCTGTGAATACCGGATTCGCATATGTATGGTGTCCCAGACATATTGCACATATAAACAGTTGCATTCCCTTGTGTGCGCAATCATGTTACTCGCACATCCGGTCCTTGATGGCGGATCTTCCGGATACATACATCAATGCCAGTTTGGATGCTCCGGCCAACACAACATTGCTTTGCATTGACTTGCATGCGCAGTCGGTTGGTTCAGCTACCGAATTTATACCACAACATAGATCTGGTATCATTCGGACACGACTCAGATCAACTTATCCGATATGGCAGATAAGATGCGATCGAATTGGTCCGCCGAACGGGAGTGGCCGGAGCGTCTGCGCCCCGAGCAGCCGGTGCAGATGACTGATCCCAACTTCCACACCGACACTGGCGGTTGGGCTGAGGTCCATAGAGATGAGTGGGCCCAAAATGTGTGACCGGGTGGGCCTGCATGGTTGAGGGCGAGAATGGGCCAGGCGGATTTGCACAAATTTTGACGGATGGGCCCAGCCCGCATGTATGCTTACTATGGGCGGGCCCAGCTTGTAGGTATGCTCGGGAAAA
>JABBWF010000094.1:0-175117 GCA_016647645.1 Suillus variegatus
TTATGCGCGTCGGGGCTTTGTATCCTGCTTCCTCGTCGAATCAACGCCAGTGACTGGCCCCATTCTGTCCGTCCTTCTCGCCTCACTCGTCTCGTCTCAAAGGCGCCCGTTACATTAGGAGAGATGACTTGTTGGTTGTGGTTGGATTGAAATCGATCACTTGAACACTGTATATTATATAGGGAGAGTAAGTTATTTAGTTAGGTTAATTAGAATATCTCGATTGACTTAGCTACTAGGGGAGTTCCCCAACCTCGTGACTAGGTCACCAAAGTATAACTAGATCGTAGAGATGCGAGCGCCTAGCGACTGGCTTGGATAAGCAAAGCCCAAGCCAGAACGTCCAGCAGTACGTCGCGAGGCATACCCATTAGGATGGCGGGGATGTCAGCGGTTTCGAACTGGTGAAAGTTCTCGACAAGGGGCTACCGCTACCCCGACCACACCGACCTTCTCATCCTAGGAATAATACTACTGAGCCTAGTATATACACAATGAGACTCTACAAGTTCCGTCACAATCGCAACTGTACCCAATGACCGGCGGGCTGCATTCAGTAACCATGACCCACCAGCAGGTACTTTGCGGTTGGGGGAGGGCTAGTGGGGGAGTAAGAAGCTTCAGATTCCTGGAGCTCCACTGAGTCTTCGTGGTCTTTACTAGCACATCGAAAGCCTAAGTAAACCCACCCTGTTCGGTCGTTTCCGAACTGAACCGAACCAAAAAGATCTCTGTGCAGAGATGAGTACAAGAATGGTGATATTTGCCTTGGCTGAATGCAAGATGAAAGACACTTAGCATACGGCGGAGACCGTGGAGTGCTCACTTTTTGGACGGTAAAAGAAATAGTTCCTGACCTTACTTTGTCTGTACCTTAACAAGGTTAACTGGAAGCTACACAATTGATTGACTACGGACCGATCCACAACAGAAAGCATGACCGGTACAGGAAGAAGCTGGACCCGATTCACAGCATGAAAATCGACCCGAGCCCGAGATATACTCTTGCCTCGATATGTGATGGTCGATAATAGAATTATGCCAATATCCCTTTCCTTTGTCCATAAACCGTAAACGGCTCTCTATAGGAGACTACAACAGTACCTGTACAAGACAACTTTGTGTCAAATAATAGTAGCTCAAGCAAGTTCCCACTCCTCCCCATTCTCCGTGTAGAGGAGTTCCTTCACCCTCTCATCGTTCTCAAACAAGGTAGACCCAACGGTGAAGTCGTTCAAAAGTGCACCAAATGTCAACCCTGACTGAGGAGCAGGTGAAAGAATTGCATGACCAGTGCTGGCGTTGACATCAACGGACAGATTGACGGTGGTCAACCTGACGGTGATCTTGTCAGAACCAATCATGACGGTCCCTGCAGTACCTCTGTCAGTGCGACTAATAGTGAAGCGAGTGCGCTCGGTGCGCGAAGCATAGACCGCAGTGTTCGCGTTACACGATTGGGGACAGTACCAATAGTCGTAAGGAGTGACTTTAGACCGAATGAAAAAACTTTGGTAGGGCTACTATGAGCCAAATGTAGAACATCCCGAAAGGAACTGACTCACGATTTCCCGCTAATGTGGTCAACAAAATGATCAAGCGGCGGGATGATGTTCAACCCGCGATAATCTGAATCGTTCAGCAAGGTGAAAAACACCTTTCCAAGGAATTGAGTCGCAACCCCAGCCGTGGTGAGGGAGTCAGGGGCGTGGGCTAGGCGTGTCTCATGGGTGTAAAATTGGGCATCAACACGCCGAATGCCGTTCGCGAAACCAGTGGTAGAAGTGGATACGGCACGCCACCACTCATCGGCAACTGCGCGACTAGCGAAGGTAATCACATATCGAGAGGTCCGGTTGTTGGTGAGCTCAATGGCGGTTTAGCGCAACATCGCAGACATCGAAGAATGAATTTTAAGCGTACATGTTTTACATATGCATAGAAAACCATGATTGTACATTCAATAGGAGAGATGACTTGTGGGTTGTGGTTGAATTGAAATTGGTCGCTTGAACACTGTACATTATATAGGGAGAGTAAGCATTTGGTTAGGTTAATCACAATATCTCGATTAACTTAGTAGGGGAGTTCAAAGTTCAACACCCAACGCCCAAAGCCCAAGCCCAACTTCGTGATCAGTCACTGAAATGAGCATACCTAGACCATAGCAATGCAAGCGCCTAGTGACTGGCTTGGATAAGCAAAGCCCAAGCCAGAGTGTCCAGCAGAGCATGGCGAGGTAAACCACGTTCTTAGCACCTGCTGCAGTCACCTGTCTCCTAGGATAAGGGTTTGTTAGCTAGGGCAACTTGAAGAGGAACACAGGGTGGGGATGGCAGCAGTTTCGAACCTGTGAAAGTTCTCGTCAGGGGGCTGACGCTACCCTAACTACGCCGACCTTCCCGTTCTGTTATTATACTGGGCCTACATACCTAGTGGGAGTACAGGTTCCGTCGCACCATTGCAATCGTGTCCAATGACTGGCCGGCTGCATCCAGTAACCACGGCACACCAGCAGGGTGGTTTACGGTTGGGGGGCTAGTGGAGGAGTAGGAAGCTTCAGGCTTCGCTCCAAGTCTCGAGAGCTTTAGAACGTCGAGACCCTAAACCCACTCGCCGAGGTACCCTATTCGAACTTCGGTCGTTTCCGAACCGAAAAGGGAATTGGCGTCTCCGTGCAGTCTCAAATATGATACTGGAGTCTGGACAGACAATTAGGTTGGCAACGGGTGCGGCATTGTTATGCATCTCCTATCTTGAACTAGGGAGTTTGAGATTCGAGATTCTAATTGGCAGCGATCGCGGAACTTTCCGGCTGAGGATTGTGTTCTGCAACACTACACGAGTGCATCAGCACTGATAAATCTTTGGACTTGTTGTCGGGGAACCATGGAAAGGTAAGGGGGGGATATATATATGCACTGGCGCTTTCACCGGATGGGAAGATAATTGCGTATGGGAGGAAGGACAGAAGCGTTCAGCGGTAGACTACTGACGGGAAGATGAGGCGTTTGGACGGGTCATAGCGGATGGGTACGGTTACTCTTGTGGTCACCCAGCGGGAGTCATATTTCCAGTGGGTCCGAAGATGGAAAAATCCTTATTCGAAGAGCAAACAGCGGGAAAGTTGAGGTGGGCCCATTTGACACGGAGCAGAGTTATGTGTGGAGTCTGAGAAAATGGCGTCAGGCGGGGACAACCAAACAGTTCGCATCTGGGACACAAAAACCGGCGAGCTTACCGTTGGCCCCATCCAAGACTCAAGTTGGGGTTTTATGCGATGTCGCCGGCGTGGTTGTCTGACAGCAATCCGCATCAGAAAGATTCTCACGTGTGTGACGGTGTGTCCGACAGTGAACTACTTTATTCCTTGGAACACAACAATTTCCTGTATTCGGTCGCACTTTCTCTCAAAGACAACACCCTGGGTCATCTCTCGACGTCGCCCACCGCCAGATGAATCTGTTTTCCAAGAACACTGCAAAGTCCAAACATGGTTTCTTCGGTCGTCGCGCTCGCTCAAACTTGTCCGTGGAGCTTGCAACCATTAAACACAACCAACCAGTGCCAGATTGACCAAGTAGGAGAAGGGAATGGCGAAGGCGAAGGTGAAGGCGAACAAGGCGAAACTGTTGATGATGTAAGTGCTGTTTCGGCTCTCGCGCAGTGTCATTTCAACACGATGGTTGTCAGTGTGCTTCTGCAAATCACGGTCCGATCAATGATACAGGAGGAAACTGGACAACGTGAAAATCAACTCGGCGAGTCCCAAATATTATCTTGCCTTGACAGAAGTACTAACACTTGGCTATGCACTTGTTTCACCATACTTACGAGTTTATGCATATGACGGGCTCGTACTACGGGGGGTGGTAGCATCATCTAGGAAACATGCGATGACCCATGCAACATTTACGAAGGGTCCAGTACTAATGATAAACTGTAGTCGTCCCAAACATCTCTTCCTGCTGCGGCATATGGTATTTCTCAGCCTTTAAACCCATCCTCAGCTCAACGTTTCTTTTCAAGCTGATCCACAGAACCCACTGCCTAATGATCACGCTGCCAGACTCGAGAGCATTGAAAATGGAAATTTTTGAGACAGCTATGGCACGTTCGAGGCAGGGATTCCACAGCCGTCAGCTTGGATTTAAAAAGAGAAGTCCCCCGGTCGTTAAGGCATCTACAGTTCAGTGGTTTCAGGTGAGCTTCAGTCGAATATCCTGGACTATTGTATCTCTACTGGAGACGGAATTACATAGTAGAGACTTGGACTCTTCCAACAACTAGATCCGGACTGCAGGACCTGTCAAACACAGGAACTCGTGCTGTGTAGTCTGTTTTCCTAATCTAATCGTAATCGTCAAGACCCCTCTAGAGCGCGCGCTTCTTGTCTGGCTGATCGTAATCATCAAGACCAGTCTTCAACTGCTCGCGCTTGTCTGGCTGGTCGTAATCTTCAAGACCAGTCTTCAACTGCTCGCGCTGTCTGGCTGGTTGTAATCTTCAAGACCAGTCTTCAACTGCTCGCGCTTGTCTGGCTGGTCGTAATCTTCAAGACCAGTCTTCAGGAGATCACGTTCAAAATTGATGTCAAGGTTCTCTCGTTTAACTGAAAGATTCAATGCAGTATTTGAGTGGATATAATATTGCTTATGATCGCGAATACTCACAGGAACGTTTCGAGATGGCTCCTGGCGCAGCGGGTGACGCTGCCGCAAGGATGACGAAAGATACAAGTGCAGTCAAGAGCACAGAAAGCTGCATGTTTGGAGATAAGAAGATCGTGGATACACTGCACTGAGGGCTTTTATACATTTTAGTAGGCCTGCTCCATTTTGGCCTCTTTCACGAAAGTGCAAGATCGGGACCGGCGAGCTTCGGACAGGGGTTTTCGAAGTTGAAAGTGTGGCATCGCCGCGATATAGCATTCAATATGTATTCAATGGCCGTGATGAGTTGCATGGTAATTTACCAGCGACTGACACATTATGCAAATGAATCTGCTATTGAAGCTTCGAATCATCGTCATGATTCAATATTCAATCATGGTGCATTCGCAATTGACCATTCTATAGCGTGAGAGGAGCTGCCACGTCAGTTATATATGAATTCAAATGTGTCATGCCACCAGTATATCATAATATTGCCAGCATCTCTTGCAATCGTCAAGTACAGTTTAGTTTTGCCAAGCTACAATGGAAGAATGAATCGCGGTGGCCCAAAGTTAAGTTTCTCCACCTTGCCGGAGTGTTACTGGTGGACATTTCATATCTTCCACGAGTCTGCGGACAAGATCTATACTTGAAATGGCATGAGTACTTTTTGAAATTCCTTGGGGCGCCACATTGGCCATGCGTTTCAGAGCAATAGGATCTGCACAAGTTGTCGTCTCGTTCTATGGTAAGCTCAGATGGGTCGAGTGCACCGAGCCCAAGGTACAAGGGGGAAATGTATACAGAGCCCTCAAATTTTTCGTGACGAAGTAGTCACTCAGCTCTTAACCCCGAAACATGCAGCTGTCTCTTCGGTGCAACTTACATACGTCGTCAGTCTTCCTGCTGGTGGAGCGCATACGAAGAGCCGTCGTGACACGATACTGTAAGGATTCGCTAGCAACGCCAGGCCCCCCGAATATACTAGAAGGTAGAGAGGCCTGAGACCAGTTCGGACAATGGTTCGAAGTCTAAGGGCCACATATGCCAGATCCAATCCTGACAAATTTCAGTGTGAGACCTGATCTGTGTCCAGACAAATTGTCTAAGTTAGGGTGATACGGCGGGTTGTCATAATGAGGAGGTTATCATACGACAAGCTGCTCACCTGAGTGATGCCAAGAACGTTTCGAGCACGATCTGCTCGCGACAGTTACTATGGCATACTGTACGTATCTGCGATGATGCAAATCGAGAATGGGGTGTTGAGGTAGTGTGGACTAATGGTAAATCAATGTTGTCGACGACTCGGATGTGCAGAGCGTGAAGAATGAGGAGACATGAAGTCTTCATGATGTGCAGGACAAAGTAAGACAGGACAGAAAGAATCGATGAGAAGTCATGAAGAATATATGGTGGTGAGGTCATGAACTTCTTTTGCAGCGTGTGGAGTGACGTCGAAAACCTGGAGGACATGCACATCCTCGACAAACACCGGAAAAGCAAACACTTGTCCGTTCTAATCCCGCTCCCCACAAACTACCCCTCAGGACTAGACGCTGGCTGAGGTTGGCACGTTGCATCAGATCTTAAAGCGCAAGCACTCAAATGAACGAACATGTTGCGATCTCCTTTATTGAATTTGTCACTTCCAGATTCGTCGAGTGGTGCTTACTCACAGTGTACACGATATCGTTCCCTAGAGTTATCATACTCACATCCCCGTACCCGCTAGGCTGCCTTGTCAGCTCTCTCCATATCCGGGCTGCTATTATCGCGTGGACAGTATTCTTAATGCTAGCATCGATATTTCTGTGGCTAATGTTCTCTGATATTGATTCGTCAGATCCATACAGGCATTCATTCACAATATCGACAATGGTAAGTACTCGGCAGTCGCACCTGGGCCCATGAATGTACTTTAGTGAGCCAAGGATCGCCTCGAGCTAGCAGGTCGGTCTAAACATCAGTGTAGGTTAGATGAAGCAAGTCATTTTCAGCGTGAAATGACTACGAATGTTACGCTCGCCCAAATCTGACTATTAGTGATTAAGATAGACTGTTCAGATGCTTGAAGTTCCAGAACTCGGTGCAGTGTCGCAACGGGAGTCGTAAACATGGAGCTGGCACATGAAAAAGGACCACTGGCGCTTAAATAAGTGTCATCATTTGCCAGGCGACATAGTCGACGTACTTGTTTAGATGTAACTGTATAAAAGAAACAAGTCAGCATGATACACATACAGACAGACAAGAAAAGACGAGACAAGATATCTAGTCGAATTAGGTGAGCAGAGGAAGAAAAGGCACCCCTGCTAGACTTATTACCATGGACATCGACATTTATATTCAATTATGCTTCTGTCCCGATTGAAGAAATGCACGAGAGTCATTGTGAATTGCGGTGACACAACTTGAGGGATTGGTCCAAGGCGAAGGTGAAGCTGGGGACAATACAATAAGGAAGGTCGTCTTCTCTCGCAACACTGATTCATGGTGAAGATACTGTCGCGTACCAGATGAACATACGTCACAAACACCAGAAGCACAATGTACTCACCTGGCGCCCCTTGTGCACCTATGTTATGTTATGATTACTCATCGAGTATCGAAAGACGTTTATTTTGTCTTCTGGGCGAGACAAAAGCTTTAAACAAGCTAGAGATGGTTAGAGTGCAGAGTAAAATAAATGACACCATGACGCCATGAGTCGTGAAGTAAACTATACTAGACGCGAGAAGTTATCTGACTGAATGACCACTATGTTGTCTTGAGTATATGCATCGAAGCACGATTTACCACGTTATGATGATTGGAAATAGATGAATGGGATAATAGGAACCGTGATGTGCAAAGATTTAACCGGCCGAAATGCTGTATTGCGACACGAACCTAAGTGGACGATTAGCGCTGCCTTGTGGGATCAATGCCTACCACCTACAGTACATAAGAACCCTTGCTACCAAGCACTAACAGACCAGTATACCACCCAGTGAGTGCTGGTTGACTTTTTCACCCCATAATTGATCACCACCTGCGGTAGAGTCGGATCAATCCACCAGATTGCGGCAACGAGTTATGGCTGCTAGATTCTTTGCGAGGTGGACCCGCAAGGAAGCTTTTACCGCAGTGCAATGGGAAGAACCAATTCTGAAGCACGAGTTTGAAGGACACAGGGAGGCGATTTGGAGTTTTGTTTTCTTGAACGACAACATTCACATCATGAGTGGTTCAGTGGACGGCACTATACGCAAGTGGAACTACGACACGGGATTTGTTGTTGGGGAACCATGGAAAGGTGAAGGGGGAAGGAACAGTCGAGCTATGACTCTGCGCAATTCATTCATTCATTCTCCGCAACCCATCGGATGGAGGAAATTGCATCTGAGCATCGATGAGTCATCAACCATCTGGCTAAGTCATTCCGGATAATTTCAGCTTACCACTCGCTTCAAGCTCGGGTACTTCGTTCCAAGTGATACAACAATAAATAGGTTTGCCTAGATTTTTCAAATATACATCGAAACCCCCATATGTTAAATGAATACCGCGACAGAACGGATCCTGCACCAAATTTCTCCTCCCTGGAGACCACTCGGCAAGCATTTCCCTATACAGTACTGCTGGTCGATACATGTACACGCTCCTGGAAAACAATCGAATTCATGCTAGTTTCTGCGTCAGAGTATGCCATGAGTTTGGCGTGGTATTCTCGAACGCTCAGGATGAGGCGTGGTCCCAGCACAAATATCTGAATGACCAATAAAATTTGAAAACCGGCATTGATTATCTGAGCTCCAATAGAATTTGAATTCTATTGAAATGATGAGCAGTGGTCACACACAGATGTCAGCAACAGGTCGGCGCACCGAGATTTCTGGAGAGAGATTAGCAAGCTGGAGGCAAGAGACACCAACAAAGCTAACATGTGCAGAACTTGAGCACAAAAATATAACCGCGTTCACATTACAAGCTCACCTTGCAAAATAAAGAATGTGAGATTGTATCAGCACTCTGAAACAGTCCCCAATGGTCGATCCTGTCGATGGGCCAAGTCGTCGCAGCTCACGGAAGTGTTTTACAGCAATCCAAACTGAAAGACACAGTGCGAGGACTTCCCAAAGAGTGTTGAGCATCCAAACCATTGAACCCAGAAGCTGCATGTCCCCTTCATATACATAACCGCACATATATGTGTCGGAGATTATGAACTCCTCTGGTGTTTGTCCAATGAGAGCCGTGTTCTTCAAGTGACCAAGTAACGCTTACCTAGTACAATATTGTTGAATCCTATTACCGTCATCACTCCACAAGCGATGTTTATAGCCAGGAAGATACTAACAAGGAACACAAGCATCTTTCTAGATCCCTGATACATGGCATGCAACCGAGCAATCATGATGACTTGCATCGTGTGTCAGTCAGGTCTATATCACAGAGGTATTGCACCTGGGTGACTCACCGCCCAATATGGCAGTCAAGGCCACATTTGTCCCATTTATTGCGTAGTACATGATATTGCCTAAAACTCCCAATTAGTGAACGTCCTCGCACTAGTATCAAAGACTCCGACTTACACCTATTGAGTCATTATGTCGAGCAAAGTTTAATCGTTGGAATCTCACTCACTCCTACATGAGTGTATTGATTGGATTTGAATGAGATAATTGCAGAATACTTACTGCATCTGTCAGCGACACCGACGACGAAAATTCTGTGTACCGCTGGTCAGAAAAATGGAACACAGTATATATGAGACATACCCAGAAGATAGACACTAGTTGCCAGGGATGGACCATTAGCACAGTGCATAGTTATTGATCTCGACACATACACAGAATATGGTATTCCAATATAGCGTATCTAGATCATTTTGGAGTCAGCACAAGTTGCTCACCATGCTAAAGCACAACATGATGTACGAACAATCAAATACAGCACGGTCATGAGAGACCAGCGTTGTCTCTGTCGCGAATTCATTGCATGCTCTTGTTTTCTTCTGATACGGGACTCTTGTCACTCACCCAGATCAGTTCAATCTATGGTGCCATTCTTAGTGAGATGGCTGCTTCGATGATAACATCGACGTACCTCTTGTCCGAGTGTCAAGACTGGAAATATCATGAAAATATCAGTGATTTTCGATTACTGTCCTGCTTACCCCAATCATATACCACAACGACACCAGCAGCAACTGCGAAACTGCATGTCAATGTTAGATCTGGACATCCCAATGCGACGAACTTGTCCAATAGGAGAAAAAAATATCCGAATTGATTTGCGGCCACCAACTGGGATCATTTGAGACGTAGGTCATGTTCGAGGGATGGGTGAGCGAGTGGGGAATGTCAGTGTGTCAGTGGTGTATGACAATAACATTCGTGCTAGATATACCACTGTTCAGCGCTTGTATCGATTGGGTGAAACGGTGCGAAATCAAGCAAAAGAGGAAGCCCTGGATAATCAAAGTAGAATTTGATTCACAAACCAGTATTACGCATGGGCTGATACTGGATGATAAGACCTGAGCACGTCTTACCTAAGTTTAGGACTTTTGGTGATGGATACCGCAACCTTATTTCCAATGTCTTTTTCGAAGTGTTCCGTATAAAACCATGTGGCCATCGATCTAACACAGGTATAACCGTGATGTGATCGCAATGAGCATCTGTGTTCTCTCAGCTTCGCTGGTCAAGCTCGAGACTTGCTATCAGCTCCCCTGCTTGCTTGCTGTAACAAGGTCGCATTCTGTAGTATGGCAAAAGTCAGAGAAGAAACAAAACAGCGCACTCTATTCGGTGGATCCGATCATGCGCTTGATGTGGCGGTGATGCATTGCACTGGCGAATACATCGTGACCCATGCTGTGTGATTGATAACTGTTAAAAATAAGACACCATACTAGGTCGAAAGAGAAATCGCACATGGTAGACAAGAAGCTTGTAACAAGCAAAAGGCTCAATTTCTAATTGTACAGCCTCAGTCGGTGGCCTTTGCATTTCAGTGATGTTTTGCAGTGCCGGCTTGAGTAGGAGCCGGTACAGGTTGCAAGGCTAAAAGTGAGATCCATCAGATGAGTAAAGAACGCCATTGTCAGACCTTCATGCTGAGAAATTTCATGGGCAGGCTACAAAAGTCGCATCTTGCATCGTAGTCTGATGCTTGTACATGCATAGCCATCGTACAAACAAACAGTTGGTTCAGAATCCTTATTCCAGCTTCGCGGGGTGCCAACAATACAAATTTGAAGTAGTCACATGTCGCAAGTATATATGCGCTGGCACTTTCACCGGACGAGAAGATAATTGCATGTGGGAGGGAGGACGGAAGCGTTCAGCGGTGGACTACCAATGGTGAGATGATCGAAGGCATTTGGACAGGTCATATCGAAGTAGTGTGGTCGCTCTCGTGGTCACCCAGCGGAAGTCATATTGCCAGCGCGTCCGACGATGGGACAATTCTGATTCAAAATGCAGAAAGTGGAAAAGTCGATTAAAACGGAGCAAGGCGGCATCTGCACTCTTGCATATTCGCCTTTGGGTGAGAGAATTGCATCAGGCGGGGACAATACAATTTGCATCTGGGATACCAGGACTGGCGAGCTTGTCGTTGGCCCCATTAAAGGCCTGGGGAAGTTTTATGTGCCGTCGTTGGTGTGGTCGTCAGATAACACTAAAATCTATTTCGCATCCGACGAATTCGCACGTGTCTTGGACAGCAAATCAGGCAAACTCCTTCATTCCTTCGAGCACAACAGTTACTTAAATTCGGTTGCACTTTCTCCTGAAGCCAATGTCCTGACGTGTGTGAGCATCAATGGTGTTGTACAGCTATGGGATACAGAGTCCAACCAGCCACTCGGCAAGCCATTTCACCAGAATCGCGACACCCTTTGCTATGTGTCGTTCTCCCGAGATGGGAGCCATCTAGCATATGGCGGAGATGACGGGAAACTCACTCTCTGGATGCTCAAAGACATAGCTCCTCAGCTCCCAGCACCCACACCTCCCCAACAAAGTGATGGGCAAAGCACTGTGACAAAGGAGGAAACACGGTCTAACTCCACATTATCATGTCTGGACGTCAGTACTTTCACATCAGACTTCTTGTCTTGCTTTTCTCACAGTGCTGTCACAGGTTGATGCTACAGGTGGTAGTGGCTTCACTGAGGAGGCGGATGATGATCCATACAACAACTTCTTCCAGGTAAAATATTCTTTTTCATGCAAGAGCACCGGTACTGATAACAAGTACTTGTAGTTTTCGCAGCAATCTCTTCCATCTCCATCTCCATCTCCATTACCTGGCTTCTATCTCCCATCCTTGTTTTCGGCTCGCCACTTGTTGAATATTTTCTCTCGACATCGTCCACCGCCAGACGAGCCCATTCCACAAGAACGCTCCAAACGTGGTTTCTTCAGTCGTCGCATTCGCTCAAACTCGTCCCTGGAGCTTGCAACCACGAAACCCAAACCAGTGCCAGAAGGTGAAGTGGAAGAATGCGAAGGCGAACAAGGTCAATATATTGATGATGTAAGTGCTGTTTCAACTGTTGCACTGTTATCTCAACGCGACAACCATCAGCGCAGTTCCACGTATAATTCGCTCAGCGCTAGAAAGGATAAAGGCAAACAGCGAGATGATCCACCTGCCGGCACACAAAGCCCGCTATCTTATGATCGCATTCCTACCGCCCACTTCGATAGCAAAGATCATAGGACACTCTGGGAACGACTACTGCAGTCTCGAGGAAAAAATTACACGTTTGGTTCCCTGTATCCCGTTATTCGACTAGCAAATACACCTCAACGCAGCACACCATGCAATACTCGGCACTCGAATTATAGTTTATTTACAGTAGGATCTCCCAGACATCCCGTCGATGTTGCTGCTTGCCGTGATGAAGATGTGAGTAACTTGTCATCACTCCCCTTTCATGTTATTGAAATCACTCTGCAGCGATACGGCATTGTCCCTGAATCTGACGCAGAAGCGGCTGCAGCCATGCTACGCACGAATGACAATGTGGCTGACAGTTCAACGCAACTAAGTCAACTTGCAATAGGGGCACATCCGTCTCAAGGACAGCACACACAAACACAAGCCTCGACAAGCGGACCACAAGAAATTGAAGTAAGCTGCTGTTGTGGGTTTTCCTTCATCTGTCGTCGGTCCAACCAGTCATAAGTTCATTTGCTGAGACACTATCGCTCGATAATTTATTTCTTTTATGTGCGTTGTATATGGACTACATGTCTAATACACAGCCCTGCGACGTCCTATATACACGAGCAGTATTATATTTGCCGAGCTGACCGCATGCTATCCTTTCAGTTCGAAACACGTTGCAAGTTGTTACGAAATTCAATCAGCTGACAAGTTGTCAGGCTGTCCACAGTTCACCGTGTCCGCTTAAAGGAAACCATGCCAAGGATGTTATCTTGGTATCGCAACGCCATTCCAACCCGGGGCACAGTCTTCACACACGGTCGGTCTTACCCCTCAAACTTTACATCGTACGTGAATCTCACATCAACCATTGGATCAAGCTTAGTCCTGTCCATTTTGCGATGACTTTGGTGTCATCGCCAAATGAACAGGATATTGACCCCATCTCGATGCCTCACAACCAACCTCACCATTCAGTCCTCGTTTAAATGCCTACAACATCCAGTAAATTTTCAATTCATTCTTACATCGTCCTCCAAACTTCACGTTACGATCGCCTCTGATGATCATGACCTGTAAATGCACATTTTATCACACTACTGTTTTTATGTTTCTCTCTCGGACTATACATAGGTACTGGTGGTGTATCGTTTTCTGTCTCTCACACCTTTGTTTTTGATCTAATTCTTACTTCTTCGCGCTGTACACGCTTGGAATCCACCACTGACCAGCCCCAATTAATAATTACTGATGTGTGCACCTGTTCATTGTATCGGTATCTCCGATCGCGATAAACATTGACGGTCGTGTCCTCGCTATCTTGCAACAATCTGAACATGAGATTGAACTCAAATTATCAAATTGGTTATTTGACTAGACGATGGTCGAGATTAAGAATAAGCGTTACAAATCTGGTTGGGTACAAAAGCGACCGTACGTGTAGTTTATTGCAAATACAACCTACAGATTCGACTATTTTGGCTTCATCAGAAACGCGGGTATTCAACTCGTTAGTGGGCAGTGAGGCTTTTTTCGTCCTGCGGTGCAACTATCAACATCAGGTAGGGCGTACCAATAACTCGACTGGCTTGTCCAAGCGCTCAGCGGATGAGATCCCGCGTGATGCAAAGACTGTGCAGCGCCTCGAGTAGAACGGGTCTTGCTTGACGTCCATCAGTCACAGAACTCGAACAATGGCACCCGTGGCAGATGGGTGGCTGATGAGATCCAAATGTGCTATATAAGTCACAGCTGAACGTTAACGTTGACTATAGGTTACACGGAACAGGGTGTTGGCAACGTGACATGACCATAGAATTCTTCACGTTACCACACGGGCATGTTTCCTGCGAACATCAGGCCATCAGTAATTGACATGAAATGTACAAGCACTCAAAATTCTGAAATTCGGTTCGGCCGACAATGTGAAAAGAAGTCTTGCAATGATGGCGCTTGAACGAACGCTAGGGCCTGCCACTTCCTTGATTTGACTCGGAAGCGTATCCTCTAGTTGATGTATTGGTAATGATCTAACTTAAAGAGGGTTACAATATATATTTAGTTAAGGGAACAAAGCCCATCCGTCGGACGAGTCATTGCAACACATACCGACATTTACATTCGTTCGTGCTCATTCCCAATTCATTCGTAGCTCCTGCGAAAATGCTATTGAGGATGTGAGATAACGCATACAGGGGATGTACTCGCCTCGTGTACCTATGTCTCCGTTGGTTGCCACAGATATGTTGAACTGCCTCGTCTTGTTGGTGGGTTTGGCACGATCGTTCACCCTCAGGATATCTCATGAATTAGCGAATGCTGCCTGAGGCCTGCAAGCCTGAGTAGCGAGTAAACAAATAAACAGACATGAAACAGCAACTCGGGCGTGGGCTCTAAAGCAAGACATAGTAAATTTAAATGGGACATGCCGTGCCTGTTATTGGATCCGAATTGGTACGATACGAAAATAACTATCATAGGATCACACTCGTGTTTCAGAACTTAGAAGCACAGCCAGCATCCGATCATCTCGAGTCAGATGACCAACCTACAACATATATAACAACACGCGCAGCTTGCCAGAGGTTGCCAGGCGAGAGACAATAGACAACTTGGTGAGTGGTAACTACTGGTTAGCTGTTCACCCCAATAATTGATCACAAATCTCAAGACTGGGCACCCATATGATACTAGTAGCCGAGTTATGGCTGCCAGGTCCATTGCAAGGCAGATCCGTCAGCTTCCTACGGCCCCTACGCCTCCGAAGCAGAACTTTGAGGGCCATGCGAGAGCTATTCGGGACTTCGTCTTCTTGCACGACAACATCCACATCGTGACTGGTTCAGAGGACGGCACGATGCGCAAGTGGAACTACGACACAGGACTTCTTGTTGGGAAACCGTGGAGTGGAGAAGGTGGAAGCATATATACACTGGTGCTATCACCGGACGGCAAGACAATTGCGTGCGGGAGGGCAGATGGGAGCGTTCAGCGGTGGAATACGGATGGAAATATGATGCTTGAAGGTGCTTGGACGGGCCATAGCGACTGGGTGCGGTCGCTTTCATGGTCTCCTTGCGGAGGTCATATTGCCAGCGGATCCGATGATGGAACAATCCTCATTCGAAGAGTGAAAAGCGGAATATCAGAAGTTGGCCCAATCAAGACGAAGCAGTACAGGGTATGTGCTCTTGCATATTCACCTTCTGGAAACAGAATAGCTTCAGGCGGGTGGAACACAACGATTTGCATATGGGACAGCAAGACCGGTGAGCTTGCTCTCGGGCTCATCCAAGACCTGGGTTACGAAGTGACGTCGGTGGTGTGGTCGTCGGACGGCACAAAGCTCTACTCCGCATCTGACAAATTAGCACGTGTCTTCGACAGCACCTCAGGTGCACTACTCCATTGTTTCCAGCATGACGATATCTTGTATTCCATCGCACTTTCACCCACATACAATGTCCTGGTGTGCGTGGGCGATCAAGGTGTTGTACAATTATGGGACACAGAGTCCCACCAGCTACTTGGACAGCCATCTGTCCAGAATCGCCAAATCCTTTGTTGTGCATCGTTTTCTCGAGACGGGAGATACTTAGCATGTGGCGGGCATGACAGGACGCTCGCTATGTGGCCTGTCAACGACATAGCTTCCAAGCTTATAGCAATTACAAAGTCACCATGGAGTGATCATGTCACTGACGAAGGACACGACGATTCATGTGACTCATTTCCCTGGGTAACTTTCGTGTTTATCATGCAAGGCACCAGTACTCATGATAAATATTCCTTGCAGTATTATTCCCAGAAATCTCTTCCACCGGAATCATATGTCACCCGTCTCTCCCACCCATCTTTCATTCGCCGTTTGTGGAACATCATTTCACGAGAACGCCCCAACCGTAGTTTCTTTGCTCGTCGTGCTCGCTCAAATCCGCCTGTAACTATCCTACCCAGCCAACCGACAACAGCATGGAAGGTCCGACTAGAAGAAGAAGGCGATTTGGAGGAAGATGATAAAGATGATGATGTAAGTTTTGTCCCTGCTCTCGCATATTGTCATCTCAATGCCAGCCTTCCGTGAATACTCAGACGGGCACAAGCAAACTACAAGAATGTGGAAGCAAGCAAGGGAATGACTCTCTTATCGACATCCAGGGCCCACCTCCCTATGATCTCACTCCCCATACTGAGCTCCACAGCGAAGGACATAGAAACTTCTGGAGACGGGTAATGCAGAGCCCACCTCCCTATAATCTTGCTCCCCTTGCTGAGCTCCGCAGTGAAGAGAATAGAAGCTTCTGGAGACGGCTATGCACATTTGAGCGAAGGAGCCTAGTTCCATCAAATCGGCTCCAGGGTTTGAGGTAAGTTTCCGTTTTCTCGTTAAGTTTGTGAGCTACTGGACATCGTCACACATTCCCCATCACACTCATTTTTGCGCCACCTGACATGCCAGCCATGGCTCAGATTCTGATTTGATATGTATTCCCTGTGTATGCCATCATTTTGGTGCTTTCTATTATTCTATCCGGCTTGGGGCTCTTTTTTTTTGTTCCGCTAGATGTCGAACTCGTCATGTTCCATTACTCTATCCTTTTTACATTCTTGACGGTGTATCTATACTCTATTCTGGCACTGAATGTACACGCATTCCACTACGTAAATGTACTACTAATTATTAGCCCTCGAGGACTGACAATAGTTCGAACCAGCTTCCAGTCCCTAAGCGAATTGTGCAAGAGTGCCGAATTTAGTGAGTCATTATCGTAGTGATATCGCCAACAGCTCACTTTTAATCGACATTTTTCCCCATCCGCACATGAGGGCCAGTAAGCTTGGCTCACGGCGTTTGTATCAAACACATTGGGACCGAGCTTATATCCGCAGTTGTGAACAGGAAAGATGAAAATAGAACAAAGCGGAGCCTGATGTCATTTATTTCTTCTATACATGACGCTAATTAAGGTTTTACAAAACAGTACCATCCATCCTTGTCGTCATGCAATGCTGAACGTTGCGGACGCTGCCAGAAGGCTCCATCGAGTCTTAGCTGGAGCAGCCAATTCCACGCCCGCTCCTCAATTAACCAGCTACATGTCAACAGCGCCAACCTTCGTCATCGCTACATCATCGATTTATCGTATATATAAAAGGCCCCATCAACGTACTTTCTCTCATCTTCTCAACCACAACACAATCAATAATACCACGAATACAATCAATAATGTCTTACGATCAAGGCAACCAAGGTTCACGTCGTACGTCGTTTGAATCCGTTTACAAATGCCAGTCAGATTTAATATCTTGATTATCTTGCCAGGGGACTTCAACGACGACTTAAATAATGATACCTTAACCGGCGATCAACGCTCTGTTCCTGGAGGAACCGACTCCCCATTTTCAGACTCATACGGGGGTAGCGGGACTGGCCAAGCTGGTGGATACACAGGAAATGAAAGTCGCGTCGGTCGACAAGGTCAGGAGGGCTTAGATCAAGGCGACGAATTCTGCAACACAGATTCTGGAACGGATAGTAATCGCCGCGTTGAGGACATTCAGGAAGTGAATGCCCCTGGAGTTGGGCAAACTGGTGGCGGATACGACAGTGCCTATGGCCAAAACACCGGCGGTGACGGTGGTAGCCGTGGGTATGAGCGTGACACCGATGAGTTTGATGACTCTGGGCTTGGTAGTGGCCAAGGCGCTGGTGCTGGTACCGGTCGCGGTCCAACTGGCAAGTTGTCTTCCATAGGCTCCAAACTTAGAGGTTGGTCTTTATTTATCTGACTCTGCAATTATATTCATATTCGTGCATAGGCGGAGCAGAGAAGTTAGCTGGCAAACTTTCGAATGACCCCTCACTTGAGGCTAGGGGCGAGCAGCGCAAGGTATGTCCTAACTTATACTTGCACAGAATGAGATGATTTATAGTTTTATAGTCTGGCTACTGAGTTACTCCGGATGAAATTGTACCTATACATGTATCATAAACGTGCTTAATGAGTTCGGGGAAAGATATCATGTCACAATGGGGATCAGTCTTGCGATGTATCATGCCTGTCTTTGTAAATAATTGTACTTTTCATATATTTTTGTCGAATTGAATCCAATCGGATCCTTTGTACCACATAACGTCTTGCCCAGTCAAGGCACTTGGAGCCTGAGGGTCAGTGTATAAAGCGGTATGTAACGTATAGTCGTGGCATCGTTCCTGACGCGTTGAAATTAGGCGGGGCGATATGATGCATGTCAGTACCGTGACTAAGAATTCGATTTTAAGCCGGCAAACCACTGTGATGGGAGTCACTGGAGTGAGCCGGAAGGAAATGCATCATTCTCCGCAAACGTACCCGTGAGAATTTGGTACCATTATCGAAACTGCGCAGTTGTTACGCCGCTGTCAACTTGTCTTCACTTTGAGCAATTTCACTGATGCAGCAACCATTTGCTTCCGAAAACACAAGCTCGAAGTGTGGTGCTGTCATGTCATGTGGTGGGTACCATTCGAACATTATGTTGAACTAGGCCTCACTAGGTTAGAATATTGAAATGGAAACGGGCGAAATGTCCAAGTCGTCTATCCCAGTGGATGGTGTCTTAAGACTTTTAAATAGGTATGCCGTATACTATAGCCAAGGTATCACTGCACTTGATCCGCTGGGGTGTTGATTCCAAGGTTGCTGGTGACCGGGCTACTGGCGCTCAAGACGTCAATTTATGATATAAAACCCGCCATCTCTTGACGACAAGGCGCATGGCATCCAACCAGTCTCTCCGTTCAAACTATACTGTCGCCAAGCCTGAGATCATGGGCTCGTTGCGTGACGATGACATCGAGCTGAAGTCCGACAATCTCAGTGTCCTGCCAGTGAATCCGAGAGAGCAAGCACGCATTCTGCGCAAGATGGATTGGCACTTGCTACCTTTCGTGACGGTATTTTTCTTGTTGTCGTTCATGTGAGTTTTCTGGATGTATGTAATGTCTGATGCTGCTTCACATTCTATGTTCCATTCAGAGACCGGGCCAATATTGGTAAGTTGGAACATTCACTGTCGATTGCTGGCTGAGCCGATCACCAGGAAATGCGACGGTTGCTGGAATGGCTACAGACCTGAAATTGACTGGCTTCAAGTACAACATTGCTGCAGCCGTCTTTTTTGTACGTCATGTGTTATGCATGTTCTATCAAGTGCTCAGTTATTCTAGATCCCATACAGCTTTGCTGAAGTCCCCTCGTATGTACAACATCAAGAATAGCGAGTCTGTACTCAGTGTCTGTGTAGAAACATCATCCTCAAGCTATTAAGGCCATCGCGATGGAGTACGTTCACCTCTACCTTGTTCTTTCTCATCACCTAATATTGATTTAGTACCGTCTATCATGGTCACATGGGGCATTGTGATGACCCTTATGTGTCTCGTCAATTCATATAAATCTCTGGTTATGTGCGTGAGGTGTATTCGCATAGTGGAGACGGACACCATAACAATGACAGAGCCCGAGCGTTCCTCGGTTTGACCGAAGCAGGATTATATCCAGGAATAAATTACTACATTTGCCTTTGGTATCCACGTTCGGAGCGGTCCAAACGTATTGCTATATTCTTCTCTGCAGCGTCAGTCGCAGGTATGTGTCTTGATATGTGCCGGATTTTATCTCCTTAAATCTTATTCTTTATAGTTGCCTTCGGTGGACTCCTCGCGTAAGTTGCTTGGTTTTACCATCAATCTGCTGTTGACCTTCATGCGCATATAGGTATGGTATTGAACGGATGAATGGGTAAGCAGGTTGCTTGCCTTGTCAGCCACCACTGATGCGCCAATCAGAGTCGGAGGATTGTATGGTTGGCAGTGGATGGCATGTTTGCATGTTTTCAATCCGAGACTTTACTGACTATCTCTCTTAGTTTTGCTTGGAAGGCATTGGTCAGTCGTGCCAGATCTGAGACGATTCGGATGCTCACCTTAAACTTCAATCAGTCACTGTTCTCGTCGCAGTTTTCTCTTTTTTCTACATGCATGATGTGAGTTCGTGATTATGCTTGGTCTTTCAAATGCTGATTTAGACTACTTAGTATCCTGAAACGGCCAATTTTTTGACCGAACCAGAGAGATTATACATCATCGATGTGCTCAAACACGATTCGAATTCTCTTTCCTCTCTCTTCGACACTCAATTCGTCTGGCAAGCCATGAAAGATTACAAGACCTACGTTCAAATTCTAATTTATTTAGGGTACTCAGTCCTCCTGTCATCTTGCATGCATTGTCTGAATTGATCATCAGGTTACTTGTCCCCGGTTATGCCATCGCCCTCTTTTCGCCAACCATTATCAACGAGCTTGGCTACTCTGCTGCGAATGCCCAGCTACTCTCAGTCCCACCATTTGTTGCCGGCGCTATCGCAACAATCATAGTCGGAATCCATTCTGACAAGCACAATCTTCGTGGCCCGTACATCATCGGCGGCGCGCTCGTGTCTCTTGTGGGATACATCTTACTATATTGCTCCGTAAAAGCGGGTCCGTCATACGTCGGAGTTTGTCTAGCTGCTGCAGGAAATTATCCGACCGTCGCAGTCATTCTTGCTTGGGCAGGCTCAAATGCGGGAGGCGACTTAAAGCGTGGAGTTGTACTAGCAATGGTCATTGGTATTAGTAACCTTGGAGGGTACGTCGTATCATCATAATTACAAATTGTTTGCCTGCTCATGATTGTCTTAGTGTCTGCTCGTCCTTCATCTATATTGATCCGCCACGTTTCCACGTCGGACATGGCACCAACATGGGATTTCTTTCCCTTTCGTATGTCTCATCAGTCTTCCGAATTGCAACGTAATAACACGATCTTCTCACAGAATCATAATGAGTATCTTCGCTATGTGGAACTACAACCGGCTGAACAGAAAGAAAGAAGCGCAGTGTCTGGCGGAAAACATTGGCGACGATAGGAGATACGAATTCAAAGACATGGGCGATGCCAGTCCGCTTTTCAGGTGAGTTCCATGATTCATTCGCAATGCTACCCTGACTGATGGATATGTAAGGTACACCATATGAAACATACAGCTAAATCAAGCTGTCCTTGAGCGTTTTTCGATATCACCTCGGGAATAAAACGCATCTACATCTCATTTGTAATAGTACTGGCATAATGTGGCGTAGCATAGACACCAAATATTACAGGCACGTACAATCAGAGGTGGATCCTATGAGTTGACAATAACAATGAAGCCAACTCGTGTCTCAGAAGCACAGGCAGCATCCGATCATCCTGGGCTGCCACACTGCCAAGGGTGAAAATGGAACCATTCGGGAGGACCATTTTCCAGTCTGGTGTGAGAACCACGGACCAAACCATGGAGAATCGGACTTCGTCCAGTTCAAACCATGATTCTGCAGCAGCGCACCTTGCACGTGACCCTTACTATGCGGCTGATGATAATTTGAGTATATAATAAGTACTAGTTGGAGTTCGTACTCGTATCTCCCTCCCTCCATTCCTTTCGCAAGTTACTATTCAACCATACACTTATCAAATTTCCTGCTCGTCTCATGCAGACGTTGACTGATGATAGGGGTTGCCCTACAGCCATGGTTGTAGGCCAACCCCTATCATCTCTACTGTCAGGTAGAAGCTTCACCGCACATTTCACAATACCGGAGACCCATTCATACCACGCTATCGTTGAGGCGGACAGGCAACATTGGGCAGTGTTGTTGCTGCATGGTCCGACCATGCAGCAATTGGTGAAAGAAGTCCACTTGAGGCTCAATGATGAGGATGCGTGCTTACTGCACAATGACGCGTTGACAATGAAAGGGTTTCATTGTGCGTGAATGAGTAATTCACGTATCATGAAACCCTTTCATTTTGTGAAATCAAGCTGTCCTTAGGTGTTTTTTATATCACTTCGGGAATAAGGCGCACCTATAACATCTCATTTGTAACAATGGAGTAGCGTAGACACCAAATAAGGCACGTATGATAGCAGGTGGATCTAATACGTTGATGATAACAATGAAACCGCTCATTCTATACGACATCCCCTCCCAATTGCCTGGAAGCTACTGGTCTCCGAATACATCGAAGCCCAGGTTAGTTACTTGACGTAAGTATAAATCTGACTTCCCTACCTTCTTGTGTCAGGTTCGTGTTAAGCTACAAGGAGCTGCCTTTCGAAACTGTCTGGGTCGAGTATCCAGATATTGCGACTGTTCTCAAGGGTCTCGGCTTGACGCCCAAAAAGAGATCCGACGGTCCAGATATATACACCGTTCCTGTCCTCAGTGACCCCAACACCGGCACTCTGATCGATGAATCCCTCGAGATCGCAGCGTATCTCGAGAAAACATATCCCGCAAAGCCAATCTTCCCGCACGACTCTCAGATGCTCATTCGCGTATTCAATTCTGCATATCTTAACGACGCGCACCCCATCGTAAATCTGATATATGTGCGTACTGCAGAGATTCTGAACCCCGCAAGCGTGGAGTATTTCCGTCGAACGCGCTCGGAGAGGCTTCAACTTCCGTGGGAGGAATTTTCACCCGAAGGCCCGAAACGCGATGGAGATTGGGCATATCTTGAGCAGAGTTTCAATAAGGGAGAAGCTTTACGCGAGAAGAGCGGCGGGGAGTGGATCATGGGAGACATGTTCTCGTATGCGGACATCATCGTGGCAAGTCGACTGTTCTGGTACAAGCGCGTCTTGAAGGAGGATGAGTGGGCGAGGATCAGCTCTTGGAATGGAGGGAGATGGGCAAAGGTGCTGGATAAGATTCAGCAGGAATGTCACCTGGCGTGATATGGTGACTTGGGATCTCAAAGTTATAAATACCATAATCACATACCAAGTGCTGCAGCTGCCAACAATATTATGCGACCCATCATCCTGTACATACTAAGCGATCTTCCAGAAAAGATATGAGCGTCCGACAACTTGAACCCATAGAAACGTCATGCCGCAACAGATGAAAGATGTTGATAGCTGATTGTTTTTGTTCCTGTGTCCCGTTTGCGTAAGTCTTAAAGCGTAAATGATGTTTATGAGTGGTGAAAACGAGCCGTGACACCTTCTGTCAGTGCAGACAATGTAGAGACAATCCTGCCGGTGGCTTGACACCTGGCAGGAATATCGATAAATCTGGCAAGTTCTTGAACAGCGATGACTTAGCGAAGGAAACGGTAACTTTCGGGAAAACACATACCTCCAATGTGCTCGAGAATCCCTCTAGCCAAATTTTAAACATGGCGAGCTGGGCCGGTTTGATACAAGTACGTCTTGAAGAAGGATGTTGATGAGTGGGGCAGGAATACGGCCTCCCGTGACCCGTCTGCTGCAGTTATGACTATCTGATCAAGATATTCATCATGTGTGAAAACGACAGCTTTCACGGGTCGGCGAACCGGCGACGAGATACTCAAAACTTCTGAGATTATAATGCCAGAATCATATCGTAAGTACGGCTACTTGCAGAATGCAACCCATCATCATACCATCCAAGCTCCCTAAGAAAAGCTGGGCACCCAACCCATCAAAGACGAGGTGCTGTGGGCGCATTATAAGACCTGATAACCGACTCACACACTACGCGCCAGATTCTGTCTCGGCCATAAAGGCCTTCTGTATGAAGTTATCTGGGTGGAGTTTTGTGACATTGCTGCAACCATGAAAGATATCGGCACATCTCCAACAGCTGGGAAAAGGTACACTGTGCCAGCCATTAAAGACCCTAACACTGGCATAGTGGTCTACGGCTCCCATGCAATTGCCAAATACCTCGACAAGACCTACCCTGACAAGCTACTTATACCCCGCGGGGCACACGTACTTGTAGAGACCTTCGAGACCCCATATATCAACAGTCATGATGCTGTCCTTCAAGCTGCTCATGACAAGAACTCTCGAGATACAGAATGATATTAGCCGGTAAGTGTTTATCCAATCGCGGTTAAAAATGTTTAGAGAAACACACTGGGAAGATATGGCTCCTGAGGGGAAGGCACAGCAAATGTGGGCTGCGTTAAAGAAGGGCCTTGGTGTGGTGAACGGGTGGTATCAAAAGAGCGGGGGTAAGTGGATTATGGGAAACACGTTCTCGTTCGCGGATATCGTCGTGGTGTCTTGCCAGTGGATAGTTTGGTGGAACGCTATTGAACCAACAAGAACGCCAAGAGGTCCACACATTGCACGGAGAAAAATGGGCACGTCTCTTGGTAGATGTGAATGCCGAGTGCAACACAGATTTAGGCTCCTGTGAAGAACATAGTCATTCCTTCTTATGAATTTCGCTGCTAGAGCTAAAGAAACAGTTGTGTCGGATACGCCTCGCACAAATAAGGACAAGCTGATTGTCACGCACGTGACCTCGTTGCCTTGCATGCGGAGTTTGAAATGGTAAGCGTCTGGTTTGCAATAGACGTCTTCAAACACCAGTAATCCGATAAACGAGCTCGACGTCCTCGATTCAAATGCATTGATCATTCTCCGCAAACGTACCCGTGAGAATTTGGTACCATTATCGAAACTGCGCCGCTGTGAACTTGTCTTCACTTTGAGCAATTTCACTGATTCAATAACCATTTGCTTCCGATCGAAGCGTGGTACTGTCATGTCATGTGGTGGGTACCAATGATTTGTTGTGTTGAACTAGGCCTCATGATCACTAAGTTAGAATATTATAGTCTCCATTTCGAATCCGCGAAATGTTCAAGTTGTCTTTGCTAGTGGATGGTGTGTTCTTGAGACTTTTAAACAGATATGCCGACGCCGTATACTAATATAGCCAAGGTATCACATCAGCTGGGGTGTTAATTCCAAGGTTGCTGGTGACCGGGCCACTGCCGCTCAAGACGTTAATTTACGATATAATACCCGCTATCTCTTGACGACAAGGCGCTTGGCATGCAACCAGTCTCTCCGTCCAAACTGTGCTGTCGCCCAGCCTGATATCATGGGCTCGTTGCGTGACGATGACATCGAGCTGAAGTCCGATAATCACATTGTCCTGAATCCGAGAGAGCAAGCATGCATTCTGCGCAAGATGGATTGGCGCCTGTTACCTTTCGTCACGGTGTTTTTCTTGTTGTCGTTCTTGTGAGTTTTCTGAATGTATGTGATGTTTGATGCTGCTTCACATTCTATGTTACCTTCAGAGACAAGGCCAATATTAGTAAGTTAGTATATCTACTGTCGATTACCGGCTGAGTCGATCACCAGGAAATGCGACGGTTGCTGGAATGACTACAAGCCTGAAATTGACTGGCTTCCAGTACAACATTGCTGCAGCTGTCTTTTCTGTGCGTCGTGTGTTATACATGTTCTATCAAGTGCTCAGTTATTCTAGATCTCATTCAGCCTTGCTGAAGTTCCGTCGTATGTACAACATCAATAATAGCGATTCTATACTCAGTGCTTGTGTAGGAACATCATCCTCAAGCTACTAAGACCATCGCGATGGAGTACGTTCACCTCTACCTTGTTCTTTCTCACCACCTAATATTGATTTAGTGCCGTCTATCATGATCGCATGGGGTATTGTGATGACCCTTATGTGTCTCGTCAATTCATATCAATCTCTCGTTATGTGCGTGAGGTGTATTCGCATAGTGGAGACGGACACCATAACAATGACAGAGCCCGAGCGTTCCTCGGTTTGACCGAAGCAGGATTATATCCAGGAATAAATTACTATATTTGCCTTTGGTATCCACGTTCGGAGCGGTCCAAACGTATTGCTATATTCTTCTCTGCAGCATCAGTCGCAGGTATGCAGTATCTTGATACGTGCCGGATTTTATCTCCTTAAAATCTTCTTATTCATTATAGTTGCCTTCGGTGGACTCCTTGCGTAAGTTGCTTGGTTTTCCCATTAATCCGCTGTTGACATTCATGTTCATATAGGTATGGTATCGAACGGATGAATGGGTAAGCGGGTTGCTTGCCTTGTCAGCCACCACTGATGCGCCAATCAGAGTCAGAGGATTGCGTGGTTGGTAGTGGATAGTATGTTTGCATGTTTTCAATCCGAGACTTTACTAATTCATTTCTCCTAGTTTTGCTTGGAAGGCATTGGTCAGTCGTGCCAGATCTGAGACGATTCGGATGCTCATCTTAAATCAGTCACTGTTCTCGTCGCAATTTTCTCTTTGTTCTACATGCCTGATGTGAGTTCGTGGTTATGCTGGGTCTTTCAAATGCTGATTTAGACTACTTAGTATCCTGAAACGGCCAATTTTTTGACCGAACCAGAGAGATTATACATCATAGATGTGCTCAAGCAGGATTCGAATTCTCTTTCCTCTCGCTTCGACACTCAATTCGTCTGGCAAGCCATGAAAGATTACAAGACCTACGTCCAAATTCTCATTTATTTAGGGTACTCAGTCCTCCTGTCATCTTGCATGCATTGTCTGAATTGATCATCAGGTTACTTGTCCCCGGTTATGCCATCGCCCTCTTTTTGCCAACCATTATCAAAGAGCTTGGCTACTCTGCTGCGAATGCCCAGCTTCTCTCTGTCCCACCATTTGTTGCCGGCGCTATCGCAACAATCATAGTTGGCATCCATTCTGACAAGCACAATCTTCGTGGCCCGTACATCATAGGCGGTGCGGTCGTGTCTCTTGTGGGATACATCTTACTATATTGCTCCGTAAAAGCGGGTCCGTCATACGTCGGATTTTGCTAGCTGCTGCGGGAAATTATCCGACCGTCACAGTCATTCTTGCTTGGGCAGGCTCAAATGCGGGAGGCGACTTAAAGCGTGGAGTTGTACTAGCAATGGTCATTGGTATTAGTAACCTTGGAGGGTACGTCGTATTATCATAAACAATTATTTGCCTGCTCACGCCTGTCTTAGTGTTTGCTCCTCCTTCATCTATATTGATCCGCCACGTTTCCAGATCGGACATGGCACCAACATGGGATTTCTTTCTCTTTTGTATGTCTCGCCAGTCTTCCGAACTGCAGCGTTATAACATGATCTTCTAACAGAATCATAATGAGTATCTTCGCTATGTGGAACTACAACCGGCTGAACAGAAAGAAAGAAGCGCAGTGTCTGGCGGAAAACATTGGCGACGATAGAATATACGAATTCAAGGACATGGGCGATGCCAGTCCGCTTTTCAGGTGAGTTCCATGATTCATTTGCAATGCTACCGACTAATGCGCGTTTCAGGTGAGTTCCATGACTCATTCACAATGCTACCCTGACTAATGGATATGTAAGGTACACTATATGAAACACACAGCTTTTGAGATATCACTAGCCTAAGGCGCTCATTTGTAATAGTACTGACTGTGGCATAGACACCAAATAAATAGCATCAGGTGGAATAAGTTGACGATAACAATGAAACCGCTCATTCTATACGACATCCCCTCCCAATTGCCTGGAAGCTACTGGTCTCCAAATACATCGAAGCCCAGGTTAGTATGCTTGGCGCGAGTCTAAATCCGACTTCCTTATCTCTTGTGTCAGGTTCGTGTTAAGCTACAAAGAGCTACCTTTCGAAACTGTCTGGGTCGAGTACCCAGATATTGCGACTGTTCTCAAGGGTCTCGGCCTGGCGCCCAAAAAGAGACCCGACGGTACAGATATATACACCGTTCCTGTCCTCAGTGACCCCAACACCGGCGCTCTGATCGATGAATCCCTCGAGATCGCAGCGTATCTCGAGAAAACATATCCCGCAAAGCCAATCTTCCCGCACGGCTCTCAGATGCTCATTCGCGTATTCGACTCTGCATATATTAACGACGTGCACCCCACCATAAAGCTAATATATGTGCGTGTTGCAGAGATTCTGAACCCCGCAAGCGTGGAGTATTTCCGTCGAACGCGCTCGGAGAGGCTTCAACTTCCGTGGGAGGAATTTTCACCCGAAGGCCCGAAACGCGATGGAGATTGGGCATATCTTGAGCAGAGTTTCAATAAGGGAGAAGCGTTACGCGAGAAGAGCGGCGGGGAGTGGGTTATGGGAGACACGTTCTCGTATGCGGACATCATCGTGGCAAGTCGACTGTTCTGGTACAAGCGCGTCTTGAAGGAGCATGAGTGGGCGAGGATCAGCTCTTGGAACGGAGGGAGATGGGCAAAAGTGCTGGATAAGATCCGGCAGGAATGTCATCTGGCGTGATATGGTGACTTGAGATCTTAAAGTTATAAATACCAGAATCACATACCAAGTGCTACAGCTGCCAACAATATTATGCGACCCATCATCCTGTACGACATACTAAGCGATCTTCCAGAGAAGAGATGGGCGTCAGACAACTCGAACCCATAGAAACGTCATGCCGCAACAGATGAAAGACGTTGATAGCTGGTTGGTTTTGTTCCTGTGTTCCGTTTGCGTAAGTCTTAAGGCGCAAATGATGTCTATGAGTAGTGAAAACGAACCGCGACACCTTCTTTCAGTGCAGACACTCCAGAGGTGGGACAATCCTGCCAGGAACATCGACAACATCAATAAATCTGGCAAGTTTCTGAATAGCGATGACTTAGCGAGGGAAACGGTGATTTTTGGGAAAACGCATACCTCCAATATTGTGCTCGAGAATTCCTCCAGCCAAATTTTAAACATGGCGAGCCGAGCCGGTTTGATACAAGTACATCTTGAAGAAGGATATCGATGAGTGGGGCAGTAATATGACCTCCCGTGACTCGTCTGCTGCAGCTTTCACGGGTCAGCGAACCGGTGACGAGACGCTCAAAACTTCTGAGATTATAAATACCAGAATCACATCGTAAGTACGGCTACATGCAGAATCATCCTGTATGACATACCATCCACCCAACCCATCAAAGACGAGGTGCTGTGGGCGCATTGTAAGACCTGATAACCGACTCACACTACGCGTCTCGGCCACAAAGGCCTTCCGTATTCGAGTGGAGTTTCGTGACATTGCTGAAGATATTGCCGCATCTCCAACAGCTGGGAAAAGGTACACCGTGCCAGCAATAAAAGACCCCAACATTAGCATGGTGGTCCACTGGTCTCCGACTCCCATGCAATTGCCAAATACCTCGACGAGACCTATCCTGACAAGCCACTTATACTTCGCGGGGCACACATTCTCGTCATTCTCGTAGAGACCTTTGAGACCCTCTAAGGCGAATCCACGAGTTCAAGGCGCCCTAGGATGGTAGATATTATTTCGACTGACTATATAAACTAAATATTCTACCATGTTACCGGTCCATGGATTGGCAAGTACGGACTTGTCTCTGGTCCGCGATCCGTGTCCCCTATGTTAGTCACATTTGTTCTACTCCTATGCTTTGACTATGTCCAACATAGAGATCACGACTCGGATGAACACGTTGCACGAGGAAATAATGGGTGAGATCAATCAGCTCAAAGCTTCCTTCACTCAACAGGTATGCACCTGGAACTACTCAATGAGCAAGCTAATAACAATATAAAATATCAGGATGAGAAAATCCGGGGCATTAAAGATTCTAATAAAGAGATGGCCGCACCCTGTACTAACTCCTACTGATTTTTATTCTAGTATTCCACAGTACTGCATGCGCTCCATCGACGCACGGTGCTTGATGAGTCATGACGCACATGCTCGACTGCGCAGTCACTATGGTTATAACATTCAATTTCGGCCAGGGAGCCAGGAAGCCGGCGATTGCGGTGAGTGGGGCTCGTTGGAATGAAGGTTTAGGCATCATTGGACTATTATTTATGGATGATTTGGGGGAATGGCAGTAAAACGGCAATTTAATCAGACAAAGATATGAAGACATGAGTGCCGAAAACATAGCTACCAATATGTGCATATGAGTAAAGAGGGGTGGTGATGGGAGGAAATGCACCAAATGGATCATGCTACTGTCCTGGTATGTTCGCAGTCCAAAAACCAACACCTTCTTCCCTCTGTCCCATCATCTGCAACAGTCGTGGTCGGCCGGATCCTCGGCGAAGGGACATGAGAGCAGACGATCCCGCAAATACGCTCCCTGAACAAAAACGATTCACTCAATATAGAGCCAAAAGCTTCTGAACACTCACCGCCTTCGTTTCCAAATCTGTTACAAACAAGCACGAGTAGCTCGTTGGGGATTCTACATTCGCCCGGTTTCTTCTCGTTTTCATGTGTTGCCTCTTGAATCGTGGCCCATAATGGGTTCAAACGCATCGCCCAGTAATTTATTACTTCCCAACTTGGCTCCATCTCATCTGTGCCCTCCTTCTGTTCCGAAGTCGTGCAATCAGCGGAATCGCTATCTGATACTTCTCCGTCTTCGTCAGGATGCAGCCATGCATTCAGAAGTATCAAAAGCCGCGTGCCCGATCTTATGCAGTGTTGAGCAAGTTCATATGGACCTTCTTCAAGCGACTCCCACACAGCAGGGTCCTGCACATTAAGGTCATTGCAGATCGCAAGCGTAGTTGGACCCAGTGGATGCGGCAGGGTCATCGTCGTAAATCCAGAACCGGGAACAGCCCAAGGAAGATCAAGTTTATAGAGGTTGGTCTTGCGATATGCTCCGATACGCTCGCCCGTAGGACCATACATGAATGCACTGTTTGCACCGATACGGGGTTGATGAAACGATAAGCTATTGCCTCCGAGCGGAGGGGCATGTTCATGTGGTTCGAGCTTCTCAGGATACCCGGCAGCTACAAAACATTCAAGGGAGCGTGCTAGCTCCGCACAAAAGGTGGCCGTGGGCCCTGTATGTGGGTGTTCAAGATACGGTGTGATAGTAGCCGTGTCCGGGAACACATAGCCTGATGTGCATGATCAGAAACCTTCGTGTGCATATGCAGTAACAATTCGGAAGTACGAGAACCGGCTTACCGGAGAAAAACATCTCTGGGAAACACAGGAGATCAACTGATCGGGGCTTCAACCTTGCAAATGGCCGTGAGGCCATCTTCAAACGTACTAGTGCGTGAGGCCGCATACCCATTGCATAATTCTCGAGCCTTGGCGATGTTGGCTTGCACTTGGCCGAGCTTAAGTGTAGATGACGTTCGATTATGGTTGCTGTTTTCATCCCCGAGGAAATGGGTACTGACCTTTGGAGCAAACTGTACGACTGCCACACGCAACTGCGAAGACATCATGAGATCATGAGCGTGGTGGGAGAAACTTGACTAGAACTGTTACTGTCACGGTTCTGACCCCAAAGTTTAGCGCTGCGATCAAACACAAACACAACCTCATGTTGAGTATATCGCGCAAATGGTAATAGCAGTACTAGCTCAAACGTACAAATAACGAAAGATAGGAATAGTAGACGTACGTTCCAGCTACTTTCATATTGATAGCCATGCTGCGTTGTTCCGCCCGAACGTATAGTATCGTAAAAGGTGGAGCCCCGTCACATTTGTCCAGCTCCACAAGTAAATAGAAGCGGTAAGACGAAAAGATGAAATCTGGTCTATCGATGTGAAAGTGGCTGTCAATGATCATGATAACGCGCAGAAACTCAATCGAATGTCGGCCCCACATACTACCCCATTGCCAGCACATTCCTCGCACGGCAGGAGTCCCCACAGGGGCCCGTAAATCGATCTCCTAACCGCCAGCCCGAGGGCTTACAGTCAAGAAGTCGTGATTCCACTCTTACGTTGGTTTACTCTCGCCTCATGGTCATCTAGTCAACGAGAACAAGTCTCATCTCATCCCAGAAGACCGTCACCTTTTCCCCCGGAGCTAGAAGCCCACAGAGTGGGGGGCTCTGGGGGAGAGGTGGTGGGCTATCCGTCAACGATTGGGAAGTCGATCACACCGGTTGGAAGTTACTTTTTGGGATTGGAGAGGGAATATCTGCAAAAACGAAACCATCCAAAAACAGAAGTGAAGTAAGATGCCAAGAAAGCCACGATAATGCGAGAAACTGGAGATCAATAACACAGCGTTCAACGTAGAATAAACCCAAAAGAAGTATAATATAATGGACTCCACTTGCATAGTAGATGTAGGCGAGTAGATCAGTGATCACTGCTCACGAGACCGCAATGAGGGACCGTTTGGAGGTATCTCATCTCGGGATCCAGGACGCGAATGAGGTTCCTCTCTTGCAGCTGAGGGAGCAGGATACGCATTCATTATGCTTGCTAATGTTTGAGGCACAGGCAATGACGCATTGGCACCGGCAAGATATGGCGATTGCTGTTGGTGTGGGGGAGGTGATGCTTTGGAGGTGGATGTCATGTTTGGTGGCGAAGGATTTGCAAGCTGACGGGTGCCATGTGAATGAGAGTTACTCTGTCGCCTGTCTTCAACATCCCTCTGTGAAGGAGGGCGGTACTCGTGGATACTTAAAGTGTCGGCGGATTGAGGTGGGGGAAGAACGATGGTTGTGAAAGGCTGCGATTGCAGATGTGGGGGAGGGTGTATGTAGGAAGGAATATCTTCAGCGTGACCATCGGCCACGCCAGACTGATCTTCCGGAAGTGCAGGAACGACGGCCGCGTGTCTACCGCCTAAAGGTCTGTGTTATATCGTGTCACAATTCAGAAAAAAAGGATGAGACGAGACAGAAAAAGAGCGGCCAGCATGAACGATAGTACAGCCCGCGGTACGCGCTGGTCCGCGTCCCATTCCAGCAATTCTAGATACTACACTGGCCATAATAATAATTACTCACCCTCCCTCAACAAAGTTCTGCCATACATAATCGCGCAGGCGATCGGCATTTGGAAGCTCCTGGATCAAGTGCTTGATGGTGTTCTGTCCTAGCCCAAAGAAGTCGGGCCCCGAGACGGAATTCGAGTGTTGGCGATTGCGGATAGTATTGGCCTGTTTCACGATAGCAGACCATGCACCGGTGGCGGTGCCTGCGATTTGAGGACGATCTTGGACATCAGATGCGATGATCTTGAACTTGGGTCCATCTCCACCATCCAGGATTGAGCAAGTGTATATAGCCTCTGCGGTGGGATCCACCGTTGATGAATATTTCCTACAAAGAGATTAATTGAGAGCATCACTTTGATTCAGATGGGTGCTCACCGTGTCACCTCATATCCAACAGGGAAGATGTACCGCTCCGTGTGAAAATGCTCTCGCATGCATACCTCTCCTAGTTGGTTCACTGTCATGATGCCGACGGTGAGTGGCAGCATTGGACGTCCTTGTTTATCACGTGGAACAGTGGGGATGCTGTAACTCTTTGTTGTAACAGTATGGGCCTTCAAACGTTTAGGCTTAGCATGACGCTGAACCTCGGTCGCACGAGACGATGGAGGAGGTGCAGTGGGAAGTCCCATGTGCGGGGGTAACGAAGGAGACGGACCAACAAGTGGAGGCGTATTTCCAGGGACAGGAACCATGGCAGGGTGCTGTCCGCCACCATTGGCACTAAACCGTACTGGATCATAATGAGACTGCTCGTCGCGAGGAGATAACAATGGAGATAGTGATGATTGGGAGTGCGCCGGATTACTTGAAGGGAGATGGTCGTTAGGTGAAGGCCGCACGGGAGGCTTAAGGCGAAGACGGGTGCCCTTGGTCGACACAAGGAGAGGGGTTCCTGGGCCACCTCCTTCCGGAGCAGGGACTACGCCCATAGCGGGTTGCCCATGGGGAGGTTGGCCCATAGGCCTCTTTCCCTTTAACAGCAGCTCGAGGTCGCTTTGGTTGGCGACGAGCTTCACGAGCCTCCTCCTCAGCACGGTCTCGATGTTCGTCTTCTGCGCGCTTGCGAGCCAACGGGCCGACATGCCGCGAAGTAAGTAGTGGATCAACCTCATGATCGTCAGCTTCTTCCTCCGCCATTGCCTGACGGAGGTTAGTTACAAAGTACGAACGGGCTTTCAGAGTTGAGAGGGAGCGAGGAAAGGCACTGGACGGCAGATAAGGAACACCCGAGATGTTCGGCTCAGAGTGTGTTTCAAGTTCACGAATGCGGTCGAGCATCTTGCTGGAGTAGAGAGTCAGACCAACATATGAGATATCGATATTGCAGTTACACGCACTCCCGTTCTTCCCGAAGTTTCACATTGCGTTCCCCAGAGAGCCTTAACTCGTGCTGCGCCTCTTTATGTTTCTGAGACAAATTTGTTAGTTCGATAGACCACGATGGAAGATAACTGCTCACATCCTCCAACTCGAAAAACTTTCGTTTTAGTTTTCGATATTTATCCAAGGCGGATTCCTGAGTTTCTTTTAGAGGAGTCGGTGGTGGCTGCTGGGTTACTGGCAATGGCGGCGGCGGCGGGGGACCCATGACGACATCAGCGGGTGGGCCCATCGTTGTTGACGATGAGCGACGGCGAGACATGAAGTTTGTGTGAAAAGTGGAAGAGAGACCCGCACAAGAAGCGCGCAAAGGTAAAATCCAACCAAGCTCAAACACGACTACACAGCCTAGCCCAACAAGACTTCATTTTTTTTGTCAACGTCAGACCACCACATTGACGGCAGATTCAGCCTTTCGAAACTCTCTTTATCTCCGGTTGTTCGTAATCAAATAATTTCAAGGGTGCACCCTATTTTCTTTTAAGATTTATCGACTTGAAACTTGAAGACGACAACGGAATTTGGTGTTTTTTTCTCGAGATCCCTTGTCAACTTTGCCACGGCGAATCTGCCACGGCGTTGAGTCTGCCACATCATTTCACCATCTTATTGCTCCCGGAACCTTGGGCCACGCCACTACCGCTTTCCTTTTTCCTATTTCTGGCAGTCACACTTCTCTATTACTCGGACCAAACCGAGCAGAACGGTCCTGGTGTAGTAACCATGCGCCGTCATAGATGCGCTGTCCAGTATGCGTTTTAAAAAGTAACGTCCTCTGAATCGTTTCTCATTACTCTATTATTCAGTTTTCATCCTCTGCCACTTTGACTCGACTTAGTCGTCATGTGAGAGAGAGGATAAAAATAGCACTGCTGCTCAAGCTTCGTGCCTGTGCCTACCACCACCGAAAGACCCAGATAATCGCCTAAACATACCGGTTTAGGATTCAGAAGAAAGCATGCTAGCGTATTGATCATCAGCAGGGACAAACCAATCCCATAGCGATTCTGTCAAAAAGAACAAGAGCTGACAGCACAGCAGGGCTATGCAATACCTATGCTGGCCCCATCAGGAATCTGTATTCCTGCCAGTGTGAACCTGATCTTCAGAATCCCTTCCACGCACGTGAATCATCTGTACCGATCTGGCTCAAAGTGAAAAGCCGCACGGGACGCCGTTCAGGCGCTTTGTGAGCGCAAGATAGACGCCCAGAAAGCTGGGAACGTCATTACACTTGATCTGTCGTTCCAAGTGCCAGCACATGTTACGATATGCAATAAACATACCTGCAACAAAGAAGCGATGGCGTTGAGGAAGTTATCGCAGTGAAGGCTCCGCGAGAATAAATTATGAACTCGAAATTGCAACGCACTAGACGCATTCAAATGGTACATCAGGAAAGCAAAAAGACGCAACAAAAAGTGTACAGACGAACGAAGGTAAACATGGTATCAAAAACACAATCACACGATATACGTGCAGAAAGAATGGTGAGAGAGAGAATACGTAGATGCCCGAAATCATACTTTTGAAGTTGGCCGAAGTACCAGTAAAATTCCGTCCGAGTGGCCAGAGAAAATAGCGTCAACAGAAATTTCCTGATCAGAGGATGATGAAGATGGTGGCCGTGAACGGGATGACGTCCCGGGCGATGAATGGGAGGCGCAACGTGGGCTTGACGGCATTCGGTAATTGATTCTTGCGTCTCCGAGTCTGCGCCGCGATAGCGGCGTATCTTGCTCATTTTCACCCCTTCAATACAGTTGAGAATGAGATACGGGCGGAGAAAGCCGGTCAATACCTTGAATTTCTGCCAGCAAGTAACAGCACAAATTTACCAAAACCGAAGCCGCCATCGCTCGGTTGCCCTCGATCGTTGACGCCCCATGATTTAATGACATCGATCCAGCTGCGCACGCTGTGTTCTGTGCGACTAGTGACAAAATCGAAGAAACTCCGACCTAGAACCCTGGTAGTTGACAGGAGAAGGTCATTGGAACAGTAGAGGACCGTGCAATGAATCGAGAACCGGTCAAGGATAAGTGCCGACCGTGGGGACTGGCAGGGCAGCGGATTGAAACTAATTATTGTTGGTTTCTTGCTTCGGCTGCGGCTTGATGACGCATCACTGGTATCCGAGTCTGTGGAAGCACAGGCAGCCCGTGAAGCGAGGTCGGGTGTACTAGGACTAGACGTCATCGGTGACGGGTCGCCCCATCGCTAGTCATTTTTAGACAAGCAGTGATGAACAAAGTATGATGCCTACCCTAAGCTCAAAGTTCTTCGCAGAAGGTGTGACAACCTCAACTTCTTGTGCAGTGGATGTATTCTGGAGCGCCTTTCCACCTGGTGTGGCAAAGGATACGCTACCTACCAGAACGCTGTGCACGACGGTCCGAGACTGAACCGAAGTTTAAATCAAACACGTCAAATAAAGGATCGAGACTACTACTCACGACCGCACAAAGAATGTATCCTTTGAAGGGATCTTTATGCTTTAATCGAAGATATGCCAGAGCAGCGGCTTTGTCTTCGCGGATAGTATCACTAATCGATGCAAGATTTGGTCATTCATCGGCAAGCGAAAAATATTATTCGCGAACGTACTAGTGCATCTGCTTTACCTGAGAGAACTCGTCTGGATGTACAAGCTCCAAAGCAGGGCGGCCTATTAACTCGCGGGGTTCAAAGCCTACAGCAACGTTAACGTCAGAGGAACACTAAATGGTAATTGTCGTACCTAGCAGGTCGGAGACTGATTCAGTAAGGAACAACCAGCGAGCCTAGACAAAAGGACTTTGTTCGGGACCAGCGACAGACGCAGTAAATTATTAAACTTACATCCTCCGAGAAGTCTACGATGGAGACTTCGTACAACGTTGAGCTGGTGTCGTACGGCCTGAGGTAAGGAAGCACGTACTGAATGAAACGCGTGGTGTCTCTGATTCCATAGCCTCGGTCTGATGGATTATTTTGACCAAAAAGAAGGGCCTTTATGGTTCGCGTGTGGGCGCGAATGGAATAAGCGAGCCTTACACTGATTTGTTATACCAGCAAATACCGTCAGAACCAGTGACGGAGAGAAGTGAAGCTACGGAGGGTCGGGGGTCGACAGTGCTTTTATCTCTCCATTGCAGGGAAGACTTAGGGTTCCAAAACCCGAGGACACTTGAACAGAATTACCAGAGTCATGGTATTATTTTTTGGAGATTGAGGTGATTGGGTTGAGTGTCATTATGTAGTGGTATTAGTTGAGTATTACTATCATCGATTCCAGAAAGGATATGCTTCCGTAATAAACACGATGGATCTGAACAACATAAGGTAACATTATCCTCGTTCATACACCAGGTTCATTCAAACTGTGCAACGCCTGAACAACGCGGGGAGTAGTGGGAATCGGAGTCGCCTAGGACTAGAAGCGGAATCCACGTCTAGTGCTCCCTTTGCTGTCAGTTTGTGCCTTGAGCATTTAATTTCATGATCGTGGGTTCACCAGATCTCTCACACAGGCTCAATCTCGACCCGGCCAAGCTTGTAGTCACCTTGTCATTGGTTCAGTTGTGCTCTTCTTCTTGAGCCAAATATATTAGATGTGGTCGAGTGCTCGCGACGTCGCCGCAGGCGACCTCGTTATCATCTGGCAGGCACGTTCCTCACCTTTTGCAGTTTTGGGGTAGCTCACATACCTGTAATTGATTTATGTCAGACTCGAGAACTCATTCAACCTTTACTCATCACTCCAGGGAAAGATCTCAATTCCAGGTTTGGATATTACCGGCATGCAGACCTTGTTGGAATTCCCTATGGGTCCAAAGTCGGATCTCGCAATGGCAAAGGATTTATCCATGTCCTTCGACCGACTCCGGAGCTTTGGACGATGGCACTTCCCCATCGTACTCAGATCTTGTATCTTGCCGATATCGCGTTTATCACCTCATGGCTTGACATCAAACGTGGAAGCAGTGTCATCGAAGCTGGTAAGCGTTAAAAATTGGACTTATAGCGGAAAACGCTGCTTTTTCTTGGCTATCGTCCACGATGCTGCGCCACTTTTTTAGTTTGGTCACAGCGAAGAAAAGACACGTGGATCATCATTCTAGTCTTCATTCATCCTTGTTTACTACGCCGCATTGATGTGTCCTCTCGCGATTGATGAGCAGATTAACAACGTGGTTCAGATTGAAACTCGTTCTCTATCTCTTTTGTGTTCATATCCCTTTCATTGCCTTTTCCTAAACGCCTGTACCAATCGGAAATTTGACCTCCGTGGGGTGAACCCTTAATTCACTACGTACATCATGCAGGTACTGGTTCGGGATCGTTCTCCCACTCCATCGCAAGGACGATAGGGTCGGTAGGACATCTTTGGTCATACGAATTTCACGAGGCCCGTGCAAATAAGGCGAGGTATGCGGCCTTCTACTTTAAGACATAGTAAAGAATTTAATCACATTCTAGGGAGGAGTTTTCGCTCCACGGAATGGCAGACATTGTCACCCTCACACACCGCAACGTGTGCAAGGACGGTTTCACAGTTGAAGACACAGTCGATGCAGGCATGTCTCTTTCTTATCATACAGATTGATCGCCCGAGCTGGTTACCCTTTTTCTACAGTATTCCTCGACCTTCCGGCGCCGTGGGACGCTATTGAGCACGCCAAGAAGGCATTGAAGGTACGCCCACTGTTCGTTAGCAATCAACATATCCAATTTACTCGGAAATGAAAAGAAAACCAGCCCCACTCGTATATGCTGTTTTAGTCCATGCATGGAGCAAGTTCTTCGGACAGTTAGCGCCCTAAACGATTCAGGTTTCACGGGTATGTTTTTTGGTGTTGAATGTTACGTGAAAGTCTCACCCGTGTACCTCTGTCAGACATCACGATGTTTGAGACGTTACTGAGACCTCACGAAGTTCACCAACTATCACTACAGCCTCTGACCCTAGCGGTCGAGAAGCTCAAAAAGTTAGAACAAAAACGTGAAAACAAACGCCAGCATCAGATCGCAAGGTCGAGTAAAAGAAAGCGGGATGATTTACAGGAAACGGACGCTGACAATGTGGGAGGGAAAAGACTTAGAACTCAAGAATCGGGAGATGAGGATGTCAGTATCCGCGATATCCCGGATGCTGTGGTAGACCCTGGCCAATCTGCCAACCAACCATCACCAATCAAACTATCTGTCTCAAAAGTGTCTCCCGACGTCCGGGGTCACACATCGTATTTGACTTTTGCTCGGCTGGTACCCACAGCTCCTTCAAAATCTGTCGCAATTCAAGAGTAATAATATTGTATATTTTGACGATATAAATCATATAGCTATAAAGTATGGAGAAGCCCCTCGAACGGATCTACTCTGCCATCGCTCCTCTAAATGCTCGTTCTAACTCAGCTTCTTCACGCAATTTAGCAGCATTCTTCTGCGGGCGAGGCCGCAAGACTCTGCCCGTCGTAGGTGGGTTTCCCTTACTGGAATTCCCATCACGTGTAGAAGCTGCATTGTCGATATGATCGTCCTCTGATGCGCTATCGCTGTCTTCTCTGATCCGCTTCTTTCCATTCTTCCGCTCTATAGACGAGTTGCCCTTGGAAGGAGTATTAGTACCACTCTTCATTAGCGTCTTCACTCGCCCGCCTTTCATTGTCCTCGCAGCGGGAGTAGAACGCGGCCGACGTTCAGGTTCATCAGAAGGAGCGATCTCCGAGGCCTGTCTGTTCAAGTCGTCTTCGGCCAGCTCGCGCATCGACTTAGGCATTACATTACTCCGCCGAGAAGGCAAGTCAGCGGATACCTCGCCCATCTGCACATCTTGGGCGAAATGAAGGGGCGAATCGCGGGGATGTGTATAAGACACCGCAGCACCACTACGCTCGGGTACAGCCTCGTCGATTTCGGCGCCATCGTCACCGGTAGTCGAAGAAAGTAAGGATGAAGGCAAAACAGTGTGCTGATCTTTTGGGAGATGAAACGGCTTCACCACATCGTCCGCGGTGGTGAGGTACCCTCCTGGTTGCTGGGGCGAGAGATCAGGTTCGCGTCCAAATCACAAATATGAATGGAAATGAAACATACTTGCTCGCCTTGATGTGCCTCAGCATTATGCGTATCCAACCAATGCTGCGGCGTTGCATCATCTGTATTGGATGCGTATTGCTTGCGGAGACGATCTCGAATCCGAAGCCCTTGCACGAGACGTATCCAACGCTTGTGAACCTGATCCAAACGTTTGGCATGCGCTTTCTCTTCTGCATCATTTTCAGCTTCCAAATACGCCTGCAGACAAGGTTGAGTTCAGTAGACGCAACAAGATCCGTGATGTGGCAAGTTCACCTCCACTATGATAGTTTCGTTCTCCTCGGCCACGACAATTCCCTCAATTATCGGGATAGCTCTCCGATTCCTGAATTCAAAACCAGTCTGGAGGGCTTGTCAGCGCACGAGTAATCGTACAAGTGAAAGACTCACCACTGCTTCTGCATAATCAAAGCCAAGCCTCTTGGCCACTTTGGCAATGCCTTTGACTGAAAATGATCAGAATTAAGTTCTGCGTCGCAGCTATCGCCGATTTCATCACGCACACGGGATATGAATACTACCCTCAGGGAGCATTGACGGAACATACAGATCGATGTTCCCAAAATCGTTCTTAGGAACTTTTCCCTGCAAACACGAAGATCAGTCATGTGCTGGGAGTCATTAAGACTAAACACACGTCAATGACTGGCTGAGGCTTGTAAAGCTCCGTCTGGGACTTTGCGTATAGGCCTTGCATGTCCTCCTGGCCATCTCCACCGTGGCTATCTGTTCTTGCTTTCTCGAGTGCAAGCTCCATTTCCCGCTTGCGGCCAACAGTGACAGCACGTTGCTTGACCATCTTCATAGGCTGGCAACCTTCTCGAACCACACGCCCTTGGCGCATCCAGTTTTCCGCGGCCTTCAGAGATATGACGGAAGATCGAGGATACACAGGTTCGCCCCGGAACTTGCCCAACTCGACAGGAGGATCAATAACCTCCTCACGCTTCAGATGCCGTGAGAGGACATATCTGGACTTTGAAATTAGTATGATGTGTGAAGAAGGTGAAATTACGCTTGTACAAAGGATGACCCTTGAATCCGGCAAGTATGGTAGGCATGCCCTCGGTAAGCTGATGATTATACAGTTCTGTATCCTCGGTGTCATCACGTTGCTACATGATCCATGAGACTACATTTACAAGCATAGAAGACATGACACACCAATCGATAGGGCCTGGTCACTAGCTGCACGACGCTATTCCACCACTCTTTTCGCCTGCCTATCCCAACTCCTTGCACCTTCGCCACTTTAGCGGTGTAGTCTTTGGCATATCGTGCTGTCACGTCACGGCCGAAACCATCCTCTTCTAGGGCAACCACATAAGTCATGCGATTCTCTTGTGGTACTCCAGACCTGAATGAGTTCTCAGCGGAAGGGTCAAAAACATGGCGTTTGTTGACGAAACCACGAATTGGATCGACAGGAAGCCACCGGCCATCTGCGCGCGAAAAAACCTCTGTCCAGAACACAGGAGGAGTGACTGTAGGATCGAAGGGAGCTATTCAAGTACAAGCATGACTTCTGTTATGTCGAAGGTTGAGATATCTAGCATACCTCTGGTGCTCGCTCGATTTTCAGAGTAGCGCTTGGTTTTCCTGAGCTTGATGACCGGCTGCGCCTTCCCTTTTCCTTTGGCTTGAGCCGAAGCTTTCCCAGGGGATGTATCACCTAGAACTTCTGCTGGTGACTGGGAGTTGATTTCTTTTGCTCCTTCGAAGTCGCTGTCTTGCGATAAACTATCAGTGTCCCTGGCTCTCTCCTTCCCCTTCTGTCTAGATGATGGACGACCTTTCTCGCTGATTTTGAATTTGGGTTTTCCCACAGTAGACTGCCATGGAACGCTCTGAAGACTAACAACCAATCTAGCAGGGATGTCCAATGCTCGACACAACGCAGTGAATAATTGCGCACTTGTATCACGAGAACCAGTTTGCATCAAGGCGTGTTTCATAAGACTATTTGGACTTCGAATACGTTCCCCGTCGTCGCTTTCTTCGTCTTCAAAATTTGCGTTTCCTCGTAGGGCAAGATCACGCTCGTTCTCGTCGAAAGTCCTGTTTCTGATGTGTCCTGTAGGAAGAACGCTGAAAAATGTGCTTGTCCACCATTCCGCCAAGCGAGTAACGGCGGCCTCAAATAATCGACCTCGCTTATTCTGGTCGGGTTCACGAGACTTGTGTATTAGAGCAAAACGATTATGAAGATGAAGTGGTGTTAAGGAGAGCAATCGAGCCTGAAAGGTATTGACAGTCGAATCAATTGGAGAGAAAAAGCCACTTACGTGAAGAACCTCGTCGTTCAGCCACTTATTCCGTACTCTGGCATTTGCAAGAAGACACACTGTGTGGACTTTATGAGTTCCAGTCCTCAAGATGCGTTCAGCTCGTGCTGCGGCTGCGGCTGCCTTCCTAGATGGTTATATGTCAGCACCTACGCAATCATATGTAAAGAATACAAAGCAACTTGGAATCATCCTTCTTCGTCCCCGGGTGTAGGGTGATTTCAATATTCGCTCGTGGTGCCGGTCCTTCCAACTGGAGTTCTAACTCTGGGTTGGTTTCATGGAGTTGCTGAGGAACATCAACCTCCTCCCACTCAAAGTCTTCTTCGCTGCTATCTCCTGGTATCGACCGAGAGTCTAGCATCATGGTGAAAACTTGGTTGGCTGACAAGGCATAGGCTCTTTCGCGAGTCACAATTAATTGGTTACGGCGCCGCGTCCATCACGTGGTGTGTATTGATGGCTTGCTTACGTATTTATGAACTCCGCGGCTTGAAGTATTATGTTCACACTGGCATACAGATTACTTATCGACACAATAAGTATGCATCTGCCCACTGGCATGCCTTTCACCACGCGCTTCAACGAGATGAATTTCGAGGTAAGTCATTGCACGGCAGTCGCTCTGTCAATACCTTACGCTGTCCATACAAGAACCTCATTGCAAATGCGACACAAGGATCTGTTCAAGCAATCGCGCAACTAGCAACCCTTGCATCAGATCATGCTTGCCTCCCGAGTCAATATGAGCGCATGATTAAAGTTGCTTACCTCTTGCTTGACGCTATGCATATTCCATACTTCGAAGATCCATCAGTCGATGATGTAGAAGCTCCATGTGCTGCCCTCACTTTTATCGGTTCCACATTTTTCATCTGGATATCAGACGATAAGATGGCGAGTGGCCTCATCGCAGACCTGCTGAGTCACTGGGGTGACATTCGCCGTTGGATCCTATATGTCTATGAAGAATTCATCCAAGCGGAGTCATTTGCCATCAACACCCGCCGGGACTGCAAGACCGCCGTCGTGACCTTTTTGGCGTTGACCCGCGATAGGATGCTGAGTGGTTGGTCGAAGAAGGTGGTCACTGATACTAAAATAATGCCCCTGATATTTGCCCTTTGGAATCTTGAAACCACGGATGCTCGATTCTCATCTCACACGGGGCAATTCAATGCGTATCGTGAATCTGTTGTCCTCAACTCCTGCTTCCTAATATCGCACGAGACGAAATCACCAATCGACTGGGATAAAGCTTTGATTCCTTTCGACGGACGGCCAGACACCGCGTCGAGGATTGCGCTCATGCATTTATCGCAAGAAATGGCTCGGCAATACCTGGATCCAGAGTGTATAGCATGGGACGTGCATATCGTTACAGCACTTTCATTCCGCGACGACATGCGCTGGGCATTATTAAACCTAGGAGCAATAGTAAAAATCACGCACGTTATCCACCTCATCATCGGACGGTCTTTTGATCGAGCAAACCTCACATATGCTGCAAGGTGTATCTCCAACGCATCACTGTTTCTGCGGATTCGTATGCAAGAAAATGATGGCATTCCGTGGATGTCGGAAGCCATTCGGTCCGATCTTATCAAAGGATTGCTCAAATCCGAACGGTACTTACCGTTCATGGACAATGACAAGGCTCGTGATGCACTCTCCGACATACTCCACATGATCATCCCCGCATACACTGCCTACCGTTCATTACTCCTGCCCATAGCAAAAGCAGTGGATGAAATAATCGACCTTGGAATAGACAAGCAGCTGGATAAACATGGGAAATTATATGCGGGCTGGGCATGTCTGCAAGAAACGACCGAACGGCGAAAATTACTTAACTACGATGGCCCTGAAAAAGTTCATGTACAGACATGCCATAACGATAATGTGCGTTGGATTATCTATATTTTTGGTTCTACGTTGACACATAATCAGTGTCGAAAAACCGTGTCGACAGGTACGCTCAAGCGGTGTGGGGGATGTCTCCACACATATTACTGCAGCAAATCGTGTCAGCGGTATGACTGGAGGAGAGGAAAACACAAAGCATACTGTACCAGAGTTCAAGAACGTTCTGCTTGGTCTCGTGAGCGTCCTCCTATGCTTGTTCGACGTCAGCTTAGCATCATCTTACAGTCGGAGAGATGAACGGCATATCAAATCGCGACCTCAGATTCCTCGACTGTGTTATAGAAGATGAGCTGAAGAAACACAGAGCACGTATCGCTAACCATGGGCTCAACATAAACGTCATAGAGTTAGACCTCACTCACGGAGAACCAAACATCACTTTCGACTCCAGAGGTGTTAACCCAAGCCCATTCAAGCTCTTGTGCCGATGCGAACACTATGCGAATGATAATTGGAAACGCCTGCGACAACACGTCGCCAGGACAAACGAACCCGTTGTCTTGGTTCGCGCGTTCATTCCAGGTGGAATTTCGAGAAAAGCCGTATTGCGGGCCATCCCACTTTTCCAAGTACTGGGACGTCCTCCCGTGCAAGGATCACGCGTGTACGCCACTTACGTCTATACGTGCTGTGGCAGACCAGGACAGGAGGCCAACAACAGTCCTCTCAGAGATTTTGCAAGTTAATGGGTCATGAAGCGAAGCAGATATTGTACGACAAGTGTGCCTGCCCCATTGAATAGTTAGAACAGCGCTATGGTCGCGAATGGACTTGGGATACGTACCAAGTAATGCCTCATATTTTATTGGGTCGAGACCCACCTCTAGATTCAGATGTAACGTTTACTCGTTCACACATGAGTTTGGCATGGTATGAACCGCATGTCAAAGCATCATAGAAAAAAATATGGCGACAGTGGCAACTTAATGCTCTTCCTTCGATTAGTCCGGCTAGAGGAAGACTAAAAAAAGCAATGACCAGGACGGCCCAAGACAGGATCACTGGAAGTGCATCGATGAATTCGAAGTGCATGATGCTCAGACAAAATCGTGCAAATACTACATAGTACTAGCGTGGCGTTGTAATACTTACAAAGCAAGTACAAAGTCAGCTTGAAGTCAGCTGTTTGCAACTTTATTGTAACTTACTACTTGTCAGGACTCAGTAACTAATAATTGGTGTACCGGCGTACTAACCGAATGTCCATCACAAGTTCATTCCCTGACTATATCCCCAGCACCATCGGTCATCTCTTCTCACCAAAAGCCACTGACGGAACGTTGACTCCAGACAGATGTGACTACTTCCAAACTATCTTTCTGGACGAAGGTGTCTCGATGGAGGTGAGTGGCTGCTACTCATCGTAGAGCAAGCTTTGTGTTCTCACATATCGACATTAAGGAACTTCGGGCCAAAGATTACCAGCTCGGTGGTCGGCCTCCTTCGTATCCGCTGAAACCAGAATTTTGTGGCGTTTCCTTAGCCCCAGAGCGACATAGTCTGTTTGACATCGAAAAACACTCCCCGCCTTCACATCCGAACGAAACAGAAGAGTCCCACTCCCCACCCCCGCATCTGAATGACCTCTGGTACGATGATGGGAGCGTTGTCTTGAAAGCTGGAGATGATTTCTTCCGTGTGCATGGATCTATTCTAAGCCAAAAATCTTCTGTTTTTGCAACCATACTTCTTCAAAGTCAGATAGAAAACACGGAAACACATGAAGGGTGCCCTGTGGTTGTACTGGGCGATGATGCTGAAGAGCTCCGGCAGCTCCTCCTTACCATATATGAGATATCGTATGCATTACGTTCTCAAAGATCAGTGGCTTCAACTGACCTGCTGAGCCAGGTATTTCGAGGACAACGCGCAATATTTCGTCTATTTATGCGCCGTTCTTCGTCTCAGCACGAAATATGAGATGAAACGATTGCGTGATTTAGCACTTCAGCGACTGAAACGCGGCGTTCCAACGACACTTGCATCTTTTGATGATCCTGGATATCAGGACGACCGCGCAACCGCGCAAAAACATGTCCTTGCGGTCATCAACCTTGCCCGGGAGACCAACTGCTTGGAACTGCTTCCTTGCGCCTATTACTACTGCTCCCGGTTGCCGGCAAGTACAATTTTCGATGGTAGTGGCAGAGTTATCCTGGCTTTACCAGATATAACCGCTTGCATCCTCGGCAAAGAACAGCTTCTGAATATGCAACGCCAAACGACTCACCCGTTTTTATACACACTTCCAAAATCTAAATTTGGGACCCGTTGCCATGATCAGTGTGGAGGTAATGATTGGCTCTTGTTGCAATATTTGCAGCGCCAGGATTTCAGGAGGCCGTGCACGTTCGAGCAATTCATTGATTGGGAGAAAATAGGGGCGTGCAAAAGCTGTGCCTCCCCACACCAGAGCGCACACACGAAAGGCCGACAAGAAGCATGGGCACGACTTCCTGGAATTTTTGGATTGGAAAGCTGGGAGAAGATCACCGCATAATTTGATTCGCGGGTGCCGAAGCAAAAACAACTACTCTTAGTAAGGTTTTGTTAATACTGTATGATATATCAAGTGTATTGTATTGTTTCATCGGACTGCTATGTCCGCCCAATGCATGCGGACGAGATACATCTATCTGAGCAGAATCAAATATAACATTCATTCATTCACACTCATGAAGGCAACTCGAAGTATCATGAGGAAAAATGCGACAACATTGCGAGGTGAAATTATAGCATAAAAAGCAATAACCAAGACGTTCATGAAGTGCGTGATGCAAAATCGTGAAAATGACGTGAGCATGAGGATGATCGAAGGTGTGGGTAATGTGAAAGAGGATCAATCACGACAATAGCAATATATAAGAGCAATGAAAACTTGATGACGGGAAGGGTATGTATGCTCCAAAAGAGGGGAATAATCATGACGACAGAGAAATGACATGGGGAACGGCAACCATGCGCACCGAGAAATTAGAACCAAGCAAGTAATGCGAGCGTAATGGATGAATGAGAAGTGAAAATGAGGAAGTGTAAAGAAATCAAATGAATAATAAATTTACTCATTAGAATCAGGCAATAATAGTGCGGGACAATCTTCTGGAGACTGTCCTTCCAGGCACTATCGCCTTAAACGCGCGGAGAACGATTGCAGCAGTAGCAGTGTTCTTGCCATCCTCCTTAGACGAGCGTGATGTGCTTGCACTGCAAGCCACGACACCAAGCTCATCCACAGATGCATTGCCCCACATGTCATCACTAGACACCGGCTGAGGCATCGTCCGTCGAGAAGAATTAAACACCTTGAAGTTACGCGGATTGCTGTTTGTTGGTTTACATTCTAGAGTGGAGGACGCAGCGGGAACAGGTTGGAGGTTGTCAGATTGGTATCCCTTGCCGACACGCTTGACACCTGTGGTAGACATGAGGAAGCGGTCATAGACGCCTTCCACACGACGTTGATCAGGCGAGTTGATGACCATTTGCTCCCCAGACTTGCGCGGTGGATAAGGTTCCACATGGAAAGGAGACGCAGTAATATCACTGTCATCGAACAGAATTGACCGTCGTCTGATCGGGTGGGGCGTTTGCATGTCAGCCCCATCCACATCGCCTGACCATGGCATGAATGGAGGCGCAATGAACATCTTCCGATCCAATACTGCAGACAACCGTGGCGTAGGTGCTACTACTGTTTCTGCTCAAGAACAATCAACAACCAAGCTCATCACAATATGCAGAAAACCCACCTCTCGTAAGATCAAATTCTAGCTTATCTATAGGCCTGATGTGCCTGTCTAAATTTCCCTGAGACCGTGACTTCTCCCTTCTCTTCGACGGCGAGCCCAAACCATCCATGTCATTTTCATCGGCCTTGGGCGAGCGCGTCGAGATGGTGGCACGACGCTGGCGTCGGGGAGTCTGAGCAGGTACATTAATGGTAGGCACACCAGCACGCTGGGTGAACCCAGAGTCATCAGGAGAGAGATACCCAGAGAACGAGTTGCTCTGATCCGCAAGTGCCGATCGTCCAGGGGACAGCGGCGCATTGGGGTCATTACAAAAGATCTCGTTCGCAGCAAGCATCCGCCTTGGAAGGCGCGAAGACGAACGCGACAGGTTGGCATTGAGCGCCTGAGAACTAGAACGTGAAATGGGCGGCGAGAGCGGAAGCGCAGGTGGCGGTGTGATGCTGGTGGATGCAAAAGCAAAGTTCTGGCGCGTTTCCTCAACGACTCCTTCAAATGAGTTGCGTGAGCCCACCGCCCTGTGAACGAAAGTAAATGCGCTTACTCTCAACATTCTGAATCCAGAGATTCATTCGATCTATAGCCGTCTCTCGGTCCTTCTCAGCGGAATCCTCTGGGCGAATATCCTCATAGCTGAATCTCCCAGCTTCACCCGAGCGGCGCTGCTCAAACTCGATGGGCTCCGGAGAAGCACACCACACAGGTGTCGTGCGACCATTCGTGATTTGGCCAAGCGTCGAGGACTTGTACATCCGAACACCTTTATCTATATCGTCAAAGTTCAGAATTAGACAAAGGAGGTGATTAGAGAAGGAGGGACGCACCGATAGAAGCTTTCACGCTGTGTTTAAGTCCAACAAATCCAGACTCACTTGCCCGACGCATTTCACTTGGGAGGTTACATTCAGCTGGATGTACGTCATCAATCAGCATATATCCAAGATAAAACGCATGCAAAGGACCACTCACCAGGTGCCGTCGACGCTGAATAGCTCCTGTCTATTCCAAGCACCGAAACACTTCCTTTGCTCATCTCCAACAACTGCGCGCTCGCCCTCACGCCTATTCTCGCAATCTCTATATGCTCTGAGCTCAAATCCGCACGATAACTCGTAACATTCGCATCAACCTCGCTATCTGTCTCCTCTGTCGACACTTCGTGTTTGACATGCATCTTCACGGGACTCCTCTGGCCGCTCGAAATGGGGGAACGACGCGCCTCCTGGACCTCCTCCCTTTGAATCGCACACTCCACCTCTTCGTCACTCAACTCCGTCTCATCATCGTTAATGTTTCCGTTGGCTGACGTCATAATGGACTCAGCTTCGCGCTGCATCTCCGTCAGTCTCTCCATCTCCCGCAACCGTTCGCGTTCGCGCTCCCACTCGCGCATACGGTCACGCACGCTGCCTTTGCCTACGGTCGAAGACGTGGTATCGGCCATGCCGCTGACATTTACGGTTGTTGATACGTTCGCGAGGTCTGCAGCAGAAGCCTTGGGGGTGTGGTGCTCGTTCAGACTTGTCCTCGACGTATTTTGTCCGACACTGACATCGGTCCGTGATACACTCCGAACGTCCGTCTTCGATGCATTACGAAGGTCCGGCCTTGACGCGCTCCTAACATCTGTCTTCGAAACATTCCTCAAGTCCGAAACGCTCCTCAAAGTCCCCTTCGCCCTCGCCTTCGGCAACCCATGCGCACCCAAATCCACATTCTTCGCAAAACCCGTCAGGTCTGACAATACACCCGCTCGAGAACGCGAACGAGGTTTACGACCGCTCATTTTGGGTGTGCCATTTCCTTTGTTTTGGGGGGCGTTGCCTTTGCTATCCGTGATTGGCGAGTTTTCTTTTGCACTTGGCATGTTTTCCCTCCCTGTCCTCGCGCTCTTCTTTCTACCACCTTCCATATCTCTGAGAGCGAAATTTGAAGGTGTCTTCGATCCAAGCGGTTTCTGAACTGGCGTGAGCGAATTGAGCGAGAACAACCCAGAGTTGTTGCTCGTGTTACCACTCATGTTCGGAGTATCGACAGGACTGAGGGGGGCAGGTCCGAGCTTCTTTGCGCCCTTAACAACAGGGGATCCTTGTACAGTGGACAACTTCCGTCCTTGGCGACATCCATCCGTGTGAGGGTAGGGTGAGCGGAGCTTGGGTTGTGACTTCGATCGTGCGTGGTGCCTCTCGTTGACGCGGGTGTCCTCCTGGATCTCCTTTTCAGGTGTGCGGGAGACCGAGCGGGATATTGAGGAACGGGAAGGAGGACGAGAATTGGAAGACCAGGGGAGCGAAATGTCAAGACGCCGCGAGACAGGCGCATCTCTGGGTACGGCGTCTTTTGGAGTGGAGGTATCTTTCGCCGGAGGAGATGTGAATGAAGATGAAAGTGTATGGATGGGCGACTGCTTCGCAGATGAAACGGCAGCAGATGCGGATTTCTCTGCGATAATGATAAGTATGCATTTTCTAACGAAGATGAGATGTGACTCACTATGTACAAGCTTGTCCGGAACTGCACCTGAAACCTGCCAATATACATCAGCCATGGCCTGTTTCGCCGTACACCTCAGATCAGCATTGGGAACAATCATGCGCTTGAGCAGCTTCTCCACGGGTCTGGGAATGGTGTATGCGCCTACCCATTTACCACGCATCTATGCGATGAGCATCATCAATTATCTGCTCGTGAGACTTGAAAACCTAAGATACTCACTGTCCTGCCCCAGTACTTCTCCAAGTCGGCTTTGCTTGCAAACTGCTCGCCCTCTTCATGTTCAAATGGCGTGCGACCAATCAAAATCTCGAAAAAAGTCACACCGAGTGACCAGATATCAGACTTTCGGGTGTCATGGGGAAGACCACGAGCGCGTTCTGGGGAAAGGTACTGCACGTCGCACAGTTTAAATATCACGTGGACGCAAAAATAGAGCGGAGAAAATGCGAACCTCAGGGGTGCCGTATGTCAAATTACTATGGAATGCTTTGGGGGAAGACAAGTCGTACTTCTCTGCGAACCCGAAATCGACCAATACGGGTATATTCTTGTGGGAGAGCAAGATGTTGGCAGGTCTGTGGCACGTACAAATTTGGTTAGTGAAGTGCAGGACAAAAGGTACGGACGGAAAGGGTTGATAACGTACTTGATGTCGTTATGCACGACCCCACGCTCGTGCAGGAAGTTGACACCACCCAACAGTGAGCGGAACCATTCTTTTGCTCGTGGTTCGGAAACCTCGACGGGAACGAGGGTTGGAAGATATGCCCTGCAAAACAACGTAAGATGTCAACCATGAGGTTAAAAACGCGACAAGTAACGTACATCGTGATAAGCGCATATGACGGGGTGATGATGAACGAATGAAATGGGATGATCGAGGGATGTGGGTCGGCCTTGAACGAGCGCACGATCTTCATTTCATTCCATCTACGCGTAAATGAGGATATGAAGATATGTCAAAAATGTGTGTTAGACGGGCCACGAGGCAAGCGGACTTACAGCGAACGCACGCGTGCGGCCGTTGTGCTAGTCTTGGAGCGGTGTACGAGCTTAACAGCTACTTCGACATCCTTATGCTTGTTGGGTGAGGAACTAGATTTGGGACGGCAAAGCCAAACGCTGCCCCAGTTTCCGAAGCCAATCTATATGGCGTTCATTTAACTTGTTCAGAAGAGGGGATACGAGACATACCTCTTTGACGAACTGAAGACGTTCTGCAAGAAGATGGTCTGAGAGGGAGAAGACGTCGTTGGCCTCTGGTGCTGAGGTGTTCATGGTCATTCTTGCTGGATGCTAATGAGTTGGTAGTTAGATGCTTGTGGTATTTAATGAGACTTGGGATTGGCAATGGTATACAAGTACACTGGGAGACGTGAATGGGAATCAGAGGAAGTTAGAGCGAAACACTGCTCGTGGTCGTCTGCTGTGATGAGCAGAGTCAGAGCCAACGAGGTCAGTAACAAGAAAATTGGTGGAACAGCTTTATTCGAATCACAGTCTCACATATACATATCACACTCGAACACTACCCAAACATTAGTAAATAACGCGTCGTTAACTTCTCAGTCACGTTACCCATCAATCTATGAATAACACTCTCACACGCATACAATGCATTGGCCTACAATGGCGACGTAACCGACGTTCTTAAATTCTTTAGATCAGAGCTCGGGGACCGAGAACACGTACCGACATAATTGTATGAACCTTTGAAATCTATGATCATTCCAAATGAGGCGGTACTAGTACCATCCGAGCTAAGCTGAGTGTTCTGCCGTTGGTGAGTCGATTGCTAAATACGTCCTAAATCATAAACAGCTTATTTTCAAGCGACAAGGAACGGTACCTACCTGGCAAGCGACGACTTTGTTAATTACTTGCATCGATTCGAACACGCTTGATAAAGCCTGGCCAGTGAAAGGTGCGTTCTACCATTTTTCAAGTGCAACATTTGAACAGGTTTCTTGGACTAGATGATCCCCGGTAATATACTTAATATTTAAGCTCTTCATCGCGGGAGCGCAGCCTTGGGTACCTCGCAAATTATAAGGCTGGGTATTCCTGTATGCAGATCCGTGACACGTGTCCCAAGTGGTGGACAACCCACCTACACTCCTTCGATATTCTCCCAGGCAGATCAAAAAAACTGAGCACCGTTTCCAGGTGCGGGTTTATTTCTCCCAGACCCACTCTTACAAGCTGATTGCATGTTTGATTGTGATCCCAGCAGGCCAACGACACCGTTGTTCATAGAGACAACTCTAACACATAAACGTCATATAGAAGCTAATGTGGAATTATGATGCTCGAGTCCTCGATCTGTTCTGCAATCCACGTGAATGGCAAGTTTTCAGTTGAGAGAGGCTTACTTCCCTTCTAGCTTTATGGCAGGCGATCAGCATATTCTTGGATAGGAAATCCACCACAAGGCTCGACCAACAAAACTACCACCCTCGTGCAAACATCACCAGTGCGTTGCGTCACAGTCGGTCATTGAAACGTTTGACGGAAACACTGTCGTCAAGTCTTCTGCAAATACGTGGCCGCAAGTCGTGATAACGTTGTTGCATTAGTCCGGCAGTCGTAATATCGACAGAGCCTTGCCTGTGTAAAAGTGCAACTAGTGCAGTGGCCAACTCACATCTCTTCTAAAAGCCCATGTGCGATCCTCATAGTGGTTACCAATGGCAGGAGCGTTGATTTGACTTGCGAATTTGTCTCCCTGGTGTGGCTGATCCTGAGGCCTAGATTTAGAGTGTTAGTACTCATCAATTGTTACCTCATTGCAGTGGTGAATTATGTTCGTAAATTCGTTGCACGTTGACTTCGAATCGAGATACGTGATAAATAGCCCTAGTGTCAAGAATATCCAGATGCTGAACATATGAGAACATATATACACTGATAAAACTTTGAAGAAAATAGAAGTGTAAGGATCAATAGAGGAATTTGCAAGAGAAGACGAAGAAAGCTGCCAGAATTCCGTCCTCATAGAGAAATCTAAAGACATGGTTGCACTAAAGAATCCTAGCGGTAGTGTCCACGTGGAAAACATATATTGTCCAGGAACTTCTTGCAGGAGCCTTCAATGCTCCAACTGTGAATCCGAGTCGTGAGTGGTACGGTAAGTGGTGACAAAATGTGAGCACACGAAATTGTGCGATGATCCTTGTCCTGACAAGGCTTGCAACAACACGGCTGTGGAGGATGAACTCGGCTGCTGCTCCATGCCGTTCATGAGCTGCAGTGAGGGTGGCGCCGACGTTACTACCGATGCGGTATTACGACCGGTTTCTATTATTTCCATCGTTGGTGAGAATGTAATTGTCTAAAATTACTTCGAGCGTGCACGGCGAGAGCGCTTGGGCGGCTCTCGTGGAACAGACTTATGTGCCGGGGAGCGGTGTCGAGATATCATGTTCCAGAAGCATCGAGCCAAGGATGGGTTGGGGGGTTGGGGGAAACCCGATGGCTTTGCAGTATCAGCCTGTGGTCATGATGTTCATGTGAGAAAGGCGGAGCAGGCAATCAATTGTGAGTACTGACATGAAATATGAACTTAGGCTGATTCTGGTGCTGCGAAAGCTTAGGAGCGTTGAAATCGACGATCCACAGAGTGAGTTTCCCGTCGTATCCGCCATAAGCTAGGTATCTCCCGTCTGGTGAGAATGACACACAGTGAATGGTTTTAGGATCCTGGCTGACTGATCGGCGGAGTTTGTGGGATTTTGTGTTCCATAACTGTACAACACCGAACAACCCCACGCAAGCCAAGATGTTGTTCTTTGGTGAAAGAGCTACTGAATATATGTCATGGTCGTGCGCATATCCATGGAGTAGTTGGCCCGTGGTGGTGTCAAAAACACGTACGAATCGGTCGGAGGCGGAATAGAGTTTAGTGCCCGACCACACCAACGAAGTCACGACGTTCCCCCCTCCAATAGGTCCAATGACACGCTCTCCATTTGCTGTGTTCCAGATGTAAATTGTATGGTCGCTCCAACCTGACGCAATTCTATCACCCAAAGGTGAATATGAAAGACTCCACACCTCCTCCCAGCTGCTATATTCGATATCATATCGGTGCTCTGGCAGCATCCGAATGTCAATCGCAACCTGTAATTCTCCACTTCTTGCTTTTCGGATGAGGATTGTTCCATCACTGGACCCGCTGGCAACATATTTTCCGTTTGGAGACCACGACACCGACCGCACCGCCTTTCTGTGACCCCTCCAATTACTAATCATCTTTCCGTTGGTGGTCCACCGCTCAACACCCCTGTTCACCCTCCCACACGCAATTATCTTCCCGTTCGGTGACAATGCCAGTGCGGTTATATCTCCTCCCGTACATTTCCACGGTTCACCGACAAGATGTCCCGTATCGCAGTTCCACTTCCGCATCATGCCATCTCGCGATGCGCTCACGATATGAACATTGTCATGCAAGAAGACGAGACTCCATATAATGTTCTCGTGGCCCTCAAATTCTTTCCTAGGAGTTGAAGCTTTCCTGCGGAAGAATCTAGCAGCCATAGCTTGTCACCGGTAAGGTTCCCGGTGTATCAAGTCTCGCTCTGACACGGTTCGCGATCAATTGTGGGTGGAGTAGTTCAAATCGATTCTCACCAGGTTGTTTACTGTCTCTTACTTGGTCGCAGGATAGCAAGATGAGTGGTGCCAGTTTATGTGTTGGATACACTGATAAGGTGATGCTAATTCATTTGACAGGTTCAAATACTCACAGCATTTCGGCTGCAAACGATAAGTCCATGGCAGTATTTCGGGTGTAAATGATAAGTTTATGACTATCAGGTGGATAGTTCTTATCATGATCGAACGCCCATCCACCGGGTCCCGATGTTAGCACACTAGCAACCATAATGTGCATATACGCAATGGCCACTGTCGTGGTCAACATGACTTCTCGCACGTATTCGTGAATAAAGTCTCTTCAGAGTTACAGCATTTCAGCTGCAAACGATAAGTCCATGACCGTGCTCACAGTATTTCGGGTGTAAATGATAATTTTATGACCGTATCAGGTGGATAGTTCTTATCATGATCGAACGATCATCCACCGGGTCCCGATGTTAGCACACTAGCAATCATAATGTGCATATACGCAATGGCCACTGTTGTGGTCAACATGACTTCTCGCACGTATTCGTGAATAAAGAGTCGACGTTCAGCTTAACTGTTGCTGTTTAGTCAGGACGTAAGTACTACCGAATATAAAGAGAACCTACTAGGATTGGTATATGCATCGGCCAGAGTTGATGCTAATTGTGCACAACTCAACGTGATTTGGACATCAAGCTCCATGTGTGGAATAATGCATCCAGATCGAGAAACATGGGCCCAAAATTGATCCTCGACGTATTGGCTGGCTGAATGGACCTTTTGCAATGCCCAATCCTTGGACACTTCGACGGTGTGCATGCGATGTTCTTCAATGAGTAAAATTGTGTAACAGACCGCGGGTGATATCTGCCGAAACGTTAATTATGAGACCTCTGGCTTGCAAAGCACGAGGATGATGGTTAAAAACTTCAGTCGGGCACATGTTACTACATATTGGTCACATTGCTATGACATACATTATAGATGCTGTCAACGCAATAAATATATTGCTTATTTGAGGTGCTATGATCTGCGGAAGGCTTGATTGATGGCTTTGAGGTAGACGGACGCTGGTGATGGTACTAGGAAGATAACTTGCTTTTATATTATCATGAAAAGGTTTAGCGAAATGGTTGTAGCCATTTTGAGGCGCCTGCCTCGGTTATGATGTACTCGTGATGCGACTGTGACGAGGCAAAATGCCATGTCAAGCCAAATCATTTTATGATTTGTATCACAGGCAAAAATGGTATCAATCTGTCGAGTATGCTTTTGATCTAATCAAATTGTGCGTCTTTTAGCTAACAAGCATTTGTTATAGCTGGCCGGTCCGACCCATGGTGCTCTATTTATCCCAGACCAGACAGTACGCAAATACCTCCCTCATACACTCATATCATGCACTCCTTCCACCCAATACTGCCTCTGCTCATTTCTCATTGAGCAGCGTTCTGCATATTGCTATATTAACAACAGCACCAATACAAATGTAAAAGTACTCACCAGTTTGTCGCTACGTGCAAGTCGGCTTGTTCTCAGCCCGGAATGTTCTGGTTGGGCACCGCGCACGTAACAACGCAGGCCGCAGTTTTATCGCAACAGTCGCTAGCCGTGTTGCACCTCTCGCCTTCAGGACTACAGGCTGGGACTCGCCTTGCTGTAACAGACATTATAGATGCTGTCAACGCAATAATAATGGCGGGGAAGAAGAAACGCATTGTCTGTTTAGGGTGGTATGATCTGCTGAGGTACTCGAATGATCTCTTTGAGTCTGAGGCGGGTGGACGCTGGTGACAGTAGGAAGATGACTCGCTTTTATATCATCAACAAGAAGGTTTGGCAAAATGGTTATGCCCGGCGGATGATACTGTGGGACTCGGGAGAACCTATCCCTTCTGGTCATTTCGTAGGTGTAGCGATCCCGGCGGCCACGGAGTTCTGCCTTCGTCATGATTCACCAGTGACGCGGTTGTGATGAGGCAAAGATGCCACGTCAGAGCTATTGGCAGCGTACCCGACTAGCCTACAATATTAATTCCTGATAATATCGCCTACTCTTCCTGTCTCCGCGTGGTTTGACGCGGCCTTGGCATGTCATGGAGTGAAAATGACGTGGCATAGCCAAAGCTTTATGCAGTTTTGCTGACGTATGAGAGGGAATGGATACGACATGAATGAGGCTCGATACAGCGGGGACAAGGCTTGACACGCGAATAATGGTGAACCGTACGTGATAGTATCCAAGCGTCTCAGGCTGGTTGGCCAATGTTCACTGGATCACTGTTAGTGCTACTAGAGGCAAATACAGAACGCGACATACTGCAAGGTGATATATCCTGCCTGTATAAGTCCATGCATGCATGATTGGTCTGCACTGGTGAACGTGGACACTTAGTGACTAATGGGACTCAAAAGGGCTGCTCAATTCTCAAAGTTCGCGTTCACTTGAGATCCGAGCAAGTTACGACACTTAGTAGAGTCGTTCATAGTGTCGTGAGCAGAAAGGAATTGGAAAGGCAATTGCAAATGGAAGCGAGGAAGGGAACGGCCACCTTCTCAATTCAATCGCGTTGATTTTATACTTGTTCTTGTTAGCGCTGGGACTATACTCGGAGAAAGGATAAGACATGGAATTGTTGGCACTTGCAATTAGCAGAAGCTCGAAGCCAAAGTAGTGGTAGTGGTGCGGCAAGTTGCGGCAGTGATGCGGCAAAACCTGGCTATTTTAATTTTTGAAGCGGCGCCTCGCACACTGCTGACTCAACGATCCACCTGCCCCCCGTTTCTGCTTATCATGGGCATCCCAAGGCATCCCACCACGAAACATGGTCCATGCACATGGATGACCGCCTAATGGTGGACCAATATCAAATTTTCTACGATCAGCATAATCCTTTTACTCCCCGCACACCCACGGAACTATGCCGGTTAGTTGGTGCTTTCCAAGTGGTTGTGTCAAATATGACTCGCTTACTGGGAAGCTCCAACTCGTCGGACCTGTGCGACGTTCCTGCCTGATGTCATTGTCGGAGTCTGGCACAGAACTGAATATACACTCACCCCAGAGTCAAGATACCGTCGCGTTCGCTGACCCGAGGCGTTCAGCTAATTAAGATCTGTACTCGCTGCAGGACTTGCATAGTCGTCCGAGAACATTTCCTCAAAGAAGAACGGTCCTATCGCTTATCTAGATATACGAGCTCCACCTTTTTTTTTGTGTTTGTGCTGATATTATATAGTCCTAGAACTTTCCCTTGACGATAATACAAGGATCCGCTGAAGATATCAAGAGTTATCAATAGTGTGGGGATGTTTCATCGCATAATGCCCATGCTATGCTTATTGATTGATGCTTTCTAGGTGTTGGTGTTCCATGACTTCAGCCCCCATCACACTGGCATGGAGACGTCTGAACTTCAAGCTTCAGCCAACAGTGAAATTTTGATTTTTTGACATCAAGAGCGTTAACAAAGACAGGTTCTCTTCAGAGTCACAGCATTTCGGCTGCAAACGATAAGTCCATGACCGTGCTCACGGTATTTCGGGTACAAATGATAAGTTTATGAATGTATCAGGTGGATAGTTCTTATCATGATCGAATGATCATCGATCATCCGTCGGTTTCCGATGTTGGTACACTAGCAACCATAATGTGCATATACGCAATGCCCACTGTCGTGGTCAACATGACTTCTCGCACGTAAATATTCGTGATAAACTAACTATGTAGTAGCAGTTTATTGCAATCGGTCGTAAATACGATTGACAAAGACCGCTTTGTCGTCAAGTCTCTTGAAAACTACGATGGCTGACCTTGTTGCATGGGCTGTAACCATATAACCTCCACCTGCGAGCCTTTCCTGTTGGAAATGCGATTCAAACGACTACAAGCGCAGTGATAAATTTACTGTAAATACCACGAGCAACAGGAAATTTATCATACCCAATACCACCCCACCCCCTGGTCCTACAAGCCGTACATTTATATGAACAAAGACAAATAAGTTATCGAATGACATAGAGCGTCTCAGCAAATGAACTCATGGCTGATGCGAATTGGAACGACGACAACTAATGATAAATCCACAGCAGCTTACTACAATTTCTTCCATCCCGCTTGTCGAGGCTTGTGTTTGTATGGGCCGTCCTTGAGAAATCTGCGCCACTACTGCAGGTTGACCTGGTAGCGTTGAACTGTTGGCTATATGGTCATTCGTGCGTTGCATGGCTGCAGCCGCTTCCGCGTCAGATTCAGGGACAATGCCGTATCTCTGCAGAGTGACCTCAATTATATGAAAGGGGAGGGAGGATTGGTAACTCACGTTTTCATCGCGACAAGCAGCCACATCGACAGGACATCTGGAAGATCCTATGGGAGTTGAGCTGGAATTCCAGTGCCGGGAATTCTGTGGTATTCTGTGTTGGGGTGCATTTGCAAGTCGAGTTACCGAAGACCCGCTCGTGTGATCTACAGCGAGAGGAGTGTTGCACGTTATTGCCGATGACTTTGTCTCGCGTTTCAGTATCGAAGCCATGTATCTCTGTTATTTCCCGTCTCTACTAAGAATACAATTGTTTAGAACATGGAGCCAAAGCTTACCTGGAACCGGCGCACGGCAAATACCTCAACGACTTCTGGATGTGGAGCCATGCTGACGGATGTAGGATCCTTCCTTCGAGTATGCATCGACCATTTCCAAATCTCTGTAGGTGAGCTTTGCGTGCTGGTAAGATACTTTCCTCGTGGCTTGCCTTCATCTGCTTCTAGTTTGTTGGATCCCAGAGCATTTGGAGGACACTGATCATCCATCGCATTGAGATGATTTGTTCAATAGCAGAAACACGACTTACATCGGCATCTTGGATGCTGGCCTTGTCATTTTCTTCTGCTCGCAACTTCTCGTCAGGTGTTGGTTGATGGTGTGTTATGGTTGCAGGCTCAATGGATGTATTTGAGCAAGCCCGCCATGCCGAGAGCTTGTGCTTGGTGCATTCACGTAACGGAACAGACTGAGATATCATTTTCCAGAAGCGTCGAGCTGGAGACGGGTTGGGAGGCTGAGGATGGATTCGCTGTTGTGGCAGGAAGAGAAGTTTTAGAAAACTACATGCAATTATCATCAGTACTAGACCCTTTCGCGTGACAAACATAATGTATACCTGGAAAAAATTGTATGGGTCATCGCGCATCTCCTCGATGATGCCATCACCCCCTGTAGCATCAACCTGTGATAGACTGTGAGCCGAGTAACACAAGCCATTAAACATAAGAGTACTAACGTCGAGGAAAGAAGATGATGGGGACTGGGGTTGAGTTCTTTGCTGTAGCTCTGGCAGAGTTTCCTCAGGCTGCTGCGTAGCTTCAAGTTGTCCATGATCTTGTTGCGGTAGTGTGTGTGCTTCAAGCTCAGGAACCATGTCTTCCACTATCCAGAGAGTAACCTTCCCGTCCATTCCGCAATATGCTAGGTGGTTCCCGTCTCGAGAAAATGCCACATGGCGAAGGGATAGGTGGTCGTGAAATGGCTTTCCAAGTGGCTGATAGGATTCTGTGTCCCATAGTTGTGCAACACCTTTACTGCCCACACATGCTAGGAGATTGTTTTTGGGAGAAAGCGTAACAGAAAACAATATATGGTCGTGCTCCAAGGAATGGAGTAGTACACCTGTTTCGCTGTCAAAAACACGTGCAAAGAAGTCGGATGCAGAATAAAGTTTAGTGTTGTCTGACGACCACGCAACCGACATCACAGAGCTCCACAGATTTTTAATGGGCCCGACGGTAAGCTGGCCAGTCTTCGTGTTCCAGATGCAGATTGTAGCGTTGTACCCGCCTGATGCGATCTTCTCTCCCGAAGGTGAATATGCAAGTGCAGACACACCGATCTGCTTCGTCTGGATTGGGCCCACCTCTACATCCCCACTTTCTACTTTTCGAATCAGGATTTCTCCATCGAAGGATCCGCTGGCGATATGACCTCCGCTGGGAGACCACGAGAGCGACCGCACCCAGTTCCTATGACCCCTCCAGACACCTTGAAGCATGATCTTTCCATGGGTATTCAACTGTTGAACGCTTCCATCTGCCCTCCCGCACGCAATCATCTTCCCATCCGGTGAAAGAGCCAGCGCATACATCCTTCCCCCCTCGCTTCTTAATGGCTTCCCAACAGCGAGTCCTGTATCGCAGTCCCATTTATGTATCGTGCCGTCCTCGAAACCGCCCATAACGTGGATATTGTCATGTAAGAAGACGAAATCTCGAATCCTCTTCCCGCGTACTTCAAGCTTGTTTTTTGGTATAGGTTTGTTTGATTTCACTGGGGTTGAGGCTTCCCTGGGGGTCTGCCTCACAAAGGGTCTAGCAGCCATGGCTCGTTGTCGATAAGGTACCTAGTGCCTCGATCTGGCTGTAATGTGGCTCATGATCAATTATGGGTTCAATAACAGTTCACTTGTTCTTACCAGGTTTTCTACTATTTATCGCTTGGGGACAAGCAAGCTAGGATGGCGAGTGGATTAATATGATACGACATTTCTGATCCTCGGTCGAGAGGAAGTTCATATGGCGATACGTACAGCATAGCGACCTTGGATATCGGCGACGCAGCTTCTCGCCCATTGAAGCAGTTTGCTCCAGAGCACTCGTAAGTCCTCTGAATCCTAAATTAAACGCCACATCCGGCTCATTAGAAGCTCTGTCCCCGCTCAAAAAAAACAGCACAACACCTTGCAATACTCGCTGACGAGTCATGATGCCTATGGGCTATCATGGCATACGTGAGGCCCTTCAGTTGCATGATTATATGTGCGGGACCAAGAGACATATGGAGATGAATCTGACAGCAGGTGCCAGTGAGCGAACTTGGGCTCTCAGCTTTCGGTGCTTTTAAGTTGGTGCAGATTCATTCGGTGTTAGATGCTGAATCAGAATAGATTGTCCCAGTCTCATATGCGCCCAGACTAAAACCATCCAGTGTGATCGGAACAGTGTGCATCCTGCAGTTTCTAGCTTAACGCTGATCTGCTTGGTACCATTATCGCAATTCAGTGAGCACCAAACCAAATCAAACTCGGATACAGCCAGGAGAACTGGGCTGAATGCAGTACTGCTCAACACAAATGAACGGCGATTGATAACGAACAAGGGTCACGCGTTTTGCAATTAGCAAATTTATGGTATCCCGGTATGTGATTGTTACCCTTATAAGCTCATCTATATTTTTATCTCGAAAGTTCATCAAATGGATTGGCAAAATGTATTTTCGCTGTAACTAATTAAACCTCATGGTCGTCTTCGCTTTTTGTGTGCATAACCGTTATTATGTTCTCAATGCTCATGCCATCCTGAACATGTGTTCTGTTAGGCATCGTCCGCTTTTCACGCTGGCTGGACGGCTTCCGCTGTGAAGCTAACTTAGCGTTCATGACTTTGGGACATGGTTTAAACTAAAGCAAGAGTCCAGGTTGGAGCTAGTAAGGTGCGGGAAGATGTGCATCTTACAGGACATCGGATACATCACTTATTAGATTTCGGGCGTGAGTAAATTCTTACTAACGTCGAGTTGTTTACAACAGACTCGATGCTATATCCTCCACTAAGAAGACACATGGTCGTAGCACGAGTGGAGAAATCGTACAGCACTCGCATGCATTCAATACAGGACGAGGTACCGCTTGGCAGAGGAGCGATCCCTGACCTCTTGAAGTCGATACAAGCTATCCTCGTGCTTTGGTATCAATCCGGTGACAGCCTGTCGCGCCGCAATGATTCATGTGTGTGCGTGTGTATGGGATGGTATGTTGCGTTTTTAATCATGGGACTGCTGGCCAATCCTTGGTTTCATCTATAGCGCTGTATTCACTTCTCACCAAATTTACAGTGCTTTTCCTTTGCATCCACACTACTAGTATGCATCTCGCGCGCCAGTCCTGTATTGTTGTACTACCTCTAATTCGTTCATGTGTATTGATTTTCAGACGCAGTGTCAAGTGCTGTCTCACTGTGTCAAGCACCCTGTCAAGTTCGATCCACTTCCTATACTATTCTGCACCACTACGTCAAGCCCCAACCATGGCATGTCAAAAGCCTCGTTTAGGCTGGGTCAAGCACCACTCACACCACGACAAGTTCTCCCAAACATCTTCGCAGTATCTGTACTAATATCAACATCCACACTCTATGCCGCGTCAACCATAGCACATACCGCGTCAGTGCCACGTCACATGGGCGTCACGACCGCGTCAGGCGCGGCAGGACCGCGTCAAAATAGCTACGCCCGAGGCCCCTGCGGCACCAACTTAACAGTATTTATCTCCGGAGAAGGTTACGCGCGTGCTAGTCCTTGCGGCGGCACATAGCAGTATCACGTACATTTAAGCTTAATTTAAGCTTCAAGCTTGAATAGGCTTCCGCTCGATATTTGCATCATCAGTGATCACAATGGTGTTCTATCATTCACTCCCGCCCATTCAGGTACTTAGGTCCAAGTAGTGCTCACAGTATTATTCCGAGTCATACACAGGTTTTGGCTTCTATAAATAATCCTGCTGACGAAAAACAACGGCGCCGGCTCGGAGCGCAGTTGGGCATAGTCCTGTGCCTGTACAAGCCGTTCAACTTCGTAGCCCACGCCGTTCTCAGCATCCATAGAAATGGCAACCTATAAATGATCTCCCAATAGATCCCACTTCGAACCAAACATAACGATGAACTTATTTACCATCCCCTCTCCATCAAGTCTCTGGACAACCGCACGTTCGCGTGGCGCATTTCACGTTGCTTTTTCATTTGCTGCATTATGGGCTTTTGTCAAAGTCCTAAGGATGCTTCGCTGGCGAGTGAAGACGACTCAACTGCTGGGTCCGCCTCGTACCAGCCTCGTATATGGCGTTTCGCGCGACCTCGCCATATCTCAAGATAGTGGTGCAATCTATGAACGTTGGGCGACGGAATATGGGGTAGCGTATATGATTCCGAGCGTCCTCGGGGGGACTAGAGTCGTGCTGTGTGACCCAAGAGCTATTGCACATTTCTACGCTCGCGAGACTTGGACATATGTGCAGACGCCCCTTTCGTTGGCGTTTCTGGAGGCATCGGTATGTTAACGTCATCATCTTACCTTGTCTGTTTTATATCTCTTGTCAGGTTGGCAAAGGGGTACTATGGGCTCAGGGCGAAACCCACAGAAGGTATCGTTCAGCTCTTGTCCTTGCGCAAGCAACTTACCTACCACCTGCGAATTAGGCAGCGGAAGGCCCTCACGCCAGCATTCAGTAATGGAGCCATTCGGAAGCTTACATCGGTGTTTTATGACTCAGCATACAAGGTAAGGATTTGCGATGCGGGAAATGCAGCATCTCTGAACTTGATACGTTACAGGCCAAAGGAAAATGGGATACTGTCCTTGAATCGAGCAAAGATGGTGACGCTGTAATCGAAGTCCAGAACTGGTGCGTAGCTTTTCTGACTTGCAAGTGCAATTCCTAATCGAAACGACTCAAAGGATGAATCATATATCGTACGCGAAGATATTTTGTCATTGACGCCTTGAACTGACGGAACATCAGTTTGGACACGGTTGGCATTGCTGGTTTCTCCCATGATTTTGGCTCGCTCGATGGACAGCGCGCCAGCGTGACCGAAGTGTTTGATACATTTGGAAGCAACAAACCTTCAGCAGCGAACGAAATTTTTGTCCTACTCGCATCAGTGTTTCCTATCATTCTCAAGATCCCCACTGAGCGGCGGAATCTACTCAAGAAACTTAGCATCACCATGGGACAAATATCTAACGAATTGTTGATTCGCAGCCGCCGGGAAAAGGATGTCAACATAGGCGAGAGAGGCCAGGAAAATTCTGTTATCGGATTGTTGAGTACGCTGTCTGAGAGATTCATCGTAGCCTCTTACTAATTAATGCGGCGATCAGTTAAATCCGAAGGTCAAGATACCGAATTGCATATGTCGGAGGAGGAAGTAATGGCTCAGGTCCGTGGAGACGATGTATCACAGCCATGATTTGCGAACTCACATCCCGCAGATGAAGGTCTTGCTTCTCGCGGGTTATGAGACGACATCCAGTGAGTCAGTTTCTTGTCCGTTGCTATCACATTTGCTGACTCTTCGTCTACAGCCAGTCTTACGGTAAGTTTACTGCATAATTACTTCTGCGCACTTCATCCATGCGTTGATCAGTGGGCGCTGATTGAGCTATCACGACACCCCGATGTTCAAATCAGGCTCAGAGAGGAACTGCTTGCCTTTGGCCCTGATCCGACATATGACCAATTAAAGGCCAACCTCCCGTACCTGGATGCGGTTGTGCATGAAACCCTACGACTTCATCCTCCAGTGCCAGAATCCACTCGTCTTGTGAGTGTGCATGTCTACATGTGAATAGACACGACAACTTTAAGTCCACAGGCAGCAGCAGATGACGTTATTCCCTTGAGCGAACCTGTGCGCACGATGTCTGGCAACATGACAGATAGTATATCTATAGCGAAAGGGACATTGATTACGATACCAATCGGGGCAATCAATCGCTCTTCGACCATCTGGGGACCTCACGCAAAGGAATTTAAGCCTGACCGTTGGCTGACTGAAGACGGCATCGGTGGGAAGGCCAAAGAAGTCCAAGGTCATAGGCATCTGCTGACATTTATTGATGGCCCGAGGACGTGTCTTGGAAAAGATTTTGCAATCATGGAGTTCAAGGTAAGTGATGCGAATCAGTAACTTTGGACGTTATTCACTGTGATACAGACGGTTTTATCGGTTCTGGTGAAGAACTTCGTGTTTGAGATGCGGGATGGACCAGATACCCCAGTCGAAGTTGCGAGGGGGCTTTTACCTCGTCCACGGGTTGTTGGAGAGGATGGTACTGGAGTGCCTTTGAGAATCCGTCGGTATGAATGATTGGTTGCGCTGCACCAGATTTTACTATAGTTTTCCCCCCACTCATTCGCGACCGAAACCCTTGGTTTGTATTCAAATCAGAAGAGATATGTGCGATCGGTATTGTAATATGGACACTATATAGCTTTGTATGCGCTATCTTTGCTATCCTTTTTGTTGCCAGGCGGAGCATTCTCAGAACATTGATGTCCATGGATTTGAAGTGATAAGTAGTGTACACAAAAGCTGATAAATTTATTAGGGCATCGACAATATTCTGGTCGATTTGCTTGTCTTCTTTCAATGTATGCTTTTGGCATCGGCTGGTCGGGTGTGGTACTAGCTGCGGGGTGCATGGGCGAGGTTGATTGAGCACGACATGCAAAGAAACCGCACTTTAGCTGCTCTTGTGACATGTACTCATTTTCTGGCAGGCGGTATCAAGAAATCAAGTTCCAGAAGCGACGAGCCAAGGAGATGAGTGCTAGATGATGTGGATGGAAGTGACGGCTTGGAAGACCAACACAAGTTTACTTTCCCGCCAGTTCAAATAATTCCGCTGTCACAAAAGAAATCTTCTATACAGATGCAAACTCGTACATAATTGCCTTTTTACAAGACGAGCCGTGCAGCAATCACTTGTATCATATCAGTTGTAACACGAAATTCATTCACTTAGCATTTTAGCTCACGCTCCTCACCTTCTTTGCGCCACGATTCTCCCTTGCGCAATACCGATATAACCAACAACTCCGTCACGATCAGGATGCCAGCCCACACAGTATACAACCCCCCATCTCCTAAAGTATTCTACAGAGAGAGTAGACTAATGTCAGAATTTGTGAGATACAGCAGATATCAAGAAAACTCACTTGGAGCGGTACAGCAGTGATCACTGAAACAAAAGCCAGAGATCCTCGGAACGAGCTGTTTGTAGCCACTGCTGTACACGAGCGACCAGGGTTGGCATCAACAAGGTATGCCAACAAACTAGTAGACATCCATCTGGAAGTAGACGTCAGAGCAACAACGACAATGAATGACTGGTGTACCGACGTGGAGGAAAATCCAATCAAAATGAGCATGACGCAAATGACAGCAACATTGACATGCTTTTCGCACACCCAAGCATAACCGATAACAGCCGGAGGTAGCCACGGCATCCCCAATAACGAGCTCTCCAAGCGTATCTTCGGAAGATGTCAATCAAGAGCTCCAGTGCGGGAATATAAAAAGGGTTCACTTCTGCACACCACTTTCCTCCATTCGCTTCCATCATCTTTGCAAGCACCCGGTCAGACCAACGCCCACCAATCACACTCCCAGCGATGCTTCCTTCACCGTAGTTAGTCCTCTCCCACAATCCAAGTGACGAAGATCTCACCTATGCCCAAGCAAAGCAAGACCACGCCAACACTCAACGCATCATAGTCATATGCGTTTGCCAGAGTGCGGGCGCATGTGTATGAAAGGCAAGAGGTAAAACCGAATACAAGTCCTTATCCCGAAATGAAATCACTGACAACGTATACAAAAGACAACTATTCACTCACCATTAGCGATAAGGATTAGAACATTGTTCTTTCGTGATAGAATTCGAAAGTATGGCCGGAAGGGGTCGATGTCCTTTATTGATAGCCTGACATCGTCTAGCCCAAGTGTTGAAGCTACTAATTTATCGTCTGGAACATCCAGCCGTTGGAGCTGCTTCTCGGTGTCATTGGCTGATGTTTGGTCCTTGCTGGACTCATGCGCGGTGATGGTAGACTTGCTGGAGCTCTGAACGGGTTCTCTGGATGTATGAAGTCGTCGTAAAGCGGAGCGATATGTTAGACTTCGTTCACGTCGGTGCGTGTCCTTGAAAAGGATGAGGAAGGACAAAAAGATGATCCCTCCACAGATTAGCAGAAAGTAGAAACTCGCACGCCAGCCAAAGGCTTGTGACAATGATCCGCCAAGTATGGGGCCGAGTGCGGGTCCTACGAGAGGTGCAGCATAGAATATGCCCATCATAGTACCGCGCTCGTGAGGCTCATAGATATCGGCTAGGGTTGCAGCCGAAATAGAAATAACAGCGCAGGAACTTTAGGAGAGGAGTCAGCCATTGACCAAGCTTTTTGGATGGATGCTCACCCTACAGCTTGAAGCGCTCGCATACCAATCATCACATTGATGGTCTTTGAGAGCGCCAAGGCAGCATTTCCTGTCACGAATATAGCTGAAGCCACCAAATAAACGGGCTGTGATAAACGAGATCCGCGCTCATCAAGCAGATCGAGAAAGGTACACTTAGACCCACCTTACGGCCTTTGATCTCACTTGCGGCGCTCCACAACAGCGGAAAGTTCCCTTGTATGAGTTGGAACGCCGCTAATGTCCAGCTAATCTGGCTACTTGTGGCATGTAAATCCTCCTCTATCAGAAGGTTCGAGGCTGTGAGACGGTGTTAAAAAAATTGCTCGTGAGGAAAGTAATGTGACGAACGATTTTGAATATTAGAGGCTAATGCGGACACCACTGTAGCCAGTGACACGATGCACAAAGTCATCGTCTACAGGTGGTACAGCATCAGGTGGGTCACATAATGCAAGTGTCATACACGCACCTTTCTGGTACGACTCCACTGACGGGGGTCGTCATTGACTGGAGCATGTTCTATGTCAATTGTATCATATGTGCCTGTGGACACCTTGACGTCCGATTTTTGACGTGGGGTCTTGTGTTCAGACCCAGAAGGCACTTCTGTAACGGTTAAAGTAGTCATGAGTCGCAAATTGAAAAAGATGAAGCAGCAAAATTTTGATTATCTGACTCATAATCTATTGCTTCTTATACAGTCAAAGAGGGAGCTTACAAGGTGATCTTACACTCTGAAAGATCATTACGATACCGGTATGTACCGAGTACGTGTACGCACCATTGCGTGATGATAGTCCTAGCCTGGCTAGCCAAGCCATCGGAGATTGGTCCGACAGGATTACTGGCGAATCTGTTTTGGATTCCGAAGGATGTACACATTTACTCCTTCTGCCATGCTCGAACATCGCCGGCTACACTTTATGTCAGCTTTGTGGCATTGGTCCCAACTTTCAAGCTTCATGTCGAGTCCAACAGGACGAGAATAACCCCTATTCGAAGACCTCAGTACGGTACCCACCTACAACGAACAGATACAGACCACATATAGGAGCGATATAGCATATCAACATTTGTCAGGACGGGAAGGCGAAGCCTTCCGGATATAACGTTATTCGGATAGATTGTCTCATCATCTAAACGTATGAGTTTTGTTATCGCTTTAAACCTAGCATGTATCTTGCGATCGTAAAATTGCCATACTCTAAGCATGACTCCGAGGCAGCTGCTACTAGTCACGTAAACATATATCATTTCCGCGGGAAGAGAATGGAGATAAATGATAGTCTGCCAATGCAGTAAAAGATTGTGGGATATTGGACCATTGGAACAAAGGAAAGTATAAAAAAACATCGAGCACGTACCCTGTGCGTCTTTCTTGTGTGTTTCTTCCTCGTATAAAGTTGCGGGCCGGATTTCGTCATATCAAGAAGTTCGGCGCTGTTGCATAATCAGCATCTTCTTACCCGCATCTTCCCGATCTCCGATTGGTGCGAATACTTTAGAATCGAGTTGGTCTGTTTGCGCTTTCAGTTCTTCTGATTAGCCAGACCCACGACTACAATCGCATTATCTGAGACGGAGGCGAGAAGGGTTGCCGCTGATTGGAAGGAATGAAACAGGGATTCTCCTTGTACGGGGATAATGGCACTATCGTTCTGTAGCCACGCTGAGGTGGACATTGCTCGATGTGTCGAGACAAAACCCGAAGAGACGCCGGATTAGGCATTAGTCTGAGAACGAACTCGGATGCTGGAGTGGAGATATGTAAGAAACGTATGCGAATGCAATGCCAAGGACTAGCTTGCCTAAGGTTGGTTAGGTGCGATGAATAGAAGGTCCAATACCCGTGTCATGAGGTCTTGAAATGTCTTGCTAGTCAAGTTCGAAGTCTTGGTATTACTTGCTATTGGACAATATTACTATATCATCGGTGGTGAGATCTGATTCAAAAAGTGATCGGATCATAAAGATATGCAGATGAGAGCGAACATACTTGAGGCATTGCGCGGGGATATGTGGTACCGATTCTACTGAATAATAAACTGAATTGCGAAGGCAAGTGTAAAATTCCTTCGTCGGCCGCAAGGCTTCATGGGCTAAACTTTAAGGAGAGAAATGAGAGGCGAGCACGACATACGCTGAATCCCAAGGAACAAGAATCTTTCACCGTAACTCCACAGTTTAGACCTTTTCTTGATCATAGGCTTTACAACAACTCCCACTAAGAATGCAGTTCAAACTCAACGTCTGGTATCAGGGTGCATGTCCGAAGATTCGAGACTCGAAGTTGACCATATCGGGCCATACAGGGGACCCATGAAAATGGATGAATGAAGTCGACTGGGAACGGAGACTAGACTTGTGATTATCGGTTACTCACGCTCAAATGCATGTTAATAACGCTCGCCTGAGTCTAAAAGCAAAACAGATTCTCACATTCTTCCATATCACGCATACGGGAGACCGGTACGCTGGATATGACCCAGGAAGGTCTTACCGGTACCGCGGCAGTCTGCAGGCTCAGGGTAACTTTTAAATTGACTTAGTGAGGGATGGCAAGTTTGTTTGGCAAAGCCTTTTTGAGTCCAAACAACAGCAATTTTCAGATTAGTATATTCCGATTTAGTAAGCACTATGAAGCAAACCTTCGTTGCGCTCCACAAGAAACCAGTGAACCACACATCGTACGATTTCTTGCTAGCACTGATGGCCCTACTACCTTAGTGGCTCGCCTAAAGGCGATGTGTCGGTCCATGTACAGATCAACGACAGTCACCGCGAGAACGAGATTTAGCACCGACCAGAATAATATGTGTTTAGAGCAAATCCCAACTCAGGTACCCGTCATGGGCCGTCAACATAGCTTAGTCTTCTGGTGGTTGTTCGTTCTTTGCTCCATTTCCTGATTAAATTAACTGTACTTCAAGCTTCAAGTTTTGCCATACACCTTTAAAGACTCTTGAGTCCTCCCGGGCCTTCAGATGTGATAAACCGCTCACGATGTTGGAGCGCAAGAAGACGAAACTGCACATATAAGTCCTCATACTTCATGGACCTCGAATGTGCTTTGGAGCTGGTTTTGGATACTACAGCTTTCATTCATTTTGCAAATTGCGCTAGATCATATGTCCGGTGGAACAAGAACGCGTTTGATTGGTATGATTGGATACAAGTCGTAACGTAAGTATGCGGACCCTTGATTATCATTTATTATAGCACTTCAGTATCGACGCCCATATTTTCAAGTATGAAAGAAAACCGCCTCGACTTCAAATAATGTTTGTCGTAGCCAACTCACTTCGTGGTGCTCTACGGAAGACCCTAGGTCGCACACTTCCTCGCTTTACTTCCACATACCCACCAGTGGCTCACGATATTAAAAGACCTTTGAAGGATCCATTCGTCCATGTGCAAACCAACGACAAGGACGACAGGGAAGAATTTGTGTGCGACGAAGAGCCACTTGTGCTCTCGCCTGAGCAAGGGTTTGGATATTACCCCATTACCTTGGGACAGTGTTGCGGAGAGGGCAAGCTCCAGATTGTGAGAAAACTTGGATGGGCAGGTAATTCCAACGTGTGGCTCGCGCGCACCCTGGGGTAGGTGCATCCCTTTGGTTCTAGTTGAGCCTGCTCAGACTTATGAGGATCATCGTATTTTAGAAATGCATATCCAGCGAAATATGTTGCTGTCAAGGTTCTTACAGTCAACGCGACCGCAGGGATGGTGAAAGGATTTCTACGTGAGGTGGACTCTCTTAGGACCATCAAAACGGCTAATCCTAATCATCCCGGCTACCAACACTGTCTTCATCTCTACGACGTAATCGTCGAAAAGAGTCGCCATGGTCCTCACATTTGCATCGTGACCAACATTCTGGGGGCGAACATGATCAGTCTCCGCAGGCTGCAATCCAACGGGCATGCTTTCCCTGTTGCTGTCACTAAACGTATAGTCAAACAAACACTTCTTGCTCTGGACTATCTTCACCGCGAGTGCGGCTTTGTACATACAGGTATGTATTCCAGCTCTATTTTATACCAAAGTTCGTAACTGATAACGTAGTTCTTAAGATGTGAAACCTGACAACGTTCTTGTCTGTGTGGACTGCGAAGATGAAGCTATAACCCGTCTCCTTGAAGAAACGCCATCCGCAACATACGAACCTCGTTTTGAGCCCACTTTATCTCCTGAACCTATTATCACAGTAAAGTCGCAGCCGCTCCCTAATTTCGGTCTTCAGGAGGATCCGAGCAACCTCAAGGTTTGTTTGATTGATTATGGTCAAGGTTAGTGACCTTACATTTGAACGACGGTATCTCATCTGTCCTGTTGTCAACAGCAACACCCGCCAAAGAGCGCCGAGTAGAGCTGGCTCAACCTCTTCTCCTCCGCGCACCAGAAGTTACTTTGGGACATGGGTGGTCTACACCCATCGACGTATGGTCCGTGGGATGTTTAGTAAGATATAGTTTATTTTCCTTGCTGTTATCAACTGAAAGTCATCTAGGTCTTCGAATACCTGACTGGTGCAGCTATGTTTCAACTCTCGCAGTCCTCCTCCATCAGTGTGGAAAATCTTTGTCTCCAACGAATCCTCGAACATATTGGTCCTTTCTCACCTAGCTTTTTGGAACGATGTCAACGTCGGAGTGATTTCTTTGACGAACAAGGTAAGGTATCGTACTTATCAGCGAGCAGATTTAAAATTCGTTTTAAGGATCACTACGTGTTCACAATCTGATTCCTCAGGCAATGGAAAGCTGTCTTCGAGCATATAAAGTTATGGACGAGAAGGACATAGCTCCTGCCGCTGCCTTTATTCGGAAGTGTTTAACTATTGATCCCCACGTACGACCTACAGCCTTACAGCTACTCGACGACGAGTGGCTCACGAACGCATGAGACGACGGCATGGATCTTCTGGTACAATTCAAAGTGCTTCTGAAGCCTTAAATATTGCACATTTCACAAATGATCTTTAGACTCATTATTTGCATTATTACCGCGTAGCCAGAAGGTGCATCATGGCTGTCAGATGTGTTGAGAACCTCCATCTGAGAGCATGTTTCAAGAAAAAACATGGCGACCATGTACATCAAGGAGGCCATTTACACTCTGATTGAGTTTGGGTATACAGTTGAGCGTTTTCGCAGATCAGTGTCTTGACCAGGTCTGTATCCGCTTCGCATTCCAGAAAACTGGCTCCCAGCGTTATGGAAGTAAGTCCTTTGGCACTGTTGCAAGCGTGAGAAGCAGTGACGGACACGACTTTCATACTCCGCTTGGAGACGCCTGAAGTGTCCTGGCCATGTCCTTTGGGTAACCTCAGGCTACCTACCTGTCTATGTTTAAGCTGCGCTCCTGGAGTGCGGCACGTCTACTACAAGCCTCATGGATGCTGATAGGCGCTAGGATCCAAAAAGAAAGAAATTGAGGCATTATTATGATCACTCCATCGGTTCGATGTCAACTTCACGTCTCCTCTTACTAACATTCCGCCAAGATACCATTCCGCTACCGTCGAATCCGAGATCCATCTGCTTCCTCTGCCTTCAGAGTACATGACCCCAAATGCTTTCTCGTGGTTCGCCCGCTCCTCCCCCATTTCTCCTCACAGGGTGCACGCTCACCCCCTGCATTATGAGCTTTCGCTTGCCCGCCCGTGCGTTTCCACACTTGGTGTCACTATACCATCAACCTCTGCAGACAGGGTTAGCATGAAATCCAGTATGCAAGTTGTTGCGGAAATACATGCCCGTGGTTAAACTGGCGTCACAGGCCAAGTGTTAGTTGGTGAGGAAGGCTACGACGGTGAACTGTCGCTACGACATTCTCGGTCCCTGGATTCGGGTATGACAATTGTTGGTGTAGATTTCGTGGCATCTTCTTCGTCTTACCTGTAGTGTCTAAGGCTTTGACCCAATCTGTCTCAAGTGGAACTCCTCTTGGCCGAGGTAAATTTAGCGAGGGAGGAATGGTCACTGCGTAAATGCATGGCCGATATGCGAGCATACTAGACGCTCCAGGGCGACTTTCTCTTTGCTGTGTTTGGCGGCTACGTCTGCAGGGCTCCGCGCCCAAATGATGGCAGATGGCTACCACTGTCCTGGGCCAATGTCATTCTCAGCGCGTAATTAATGCCTGCGGCACGCGTTGTACTGTTTTTAGGCAGACCAATATAACAGTTGTTCCATTGTTGTTAGAATGTTGTTTACTGGATTTTCTTCTGCATATTTTCCATACCATCCAAATTCATATCCTTCCCGAGCTATGAAACTTTTTTTCGGGATCAGGACAATCAGGCTCATCGAGGGGGCTGTGCAGCGAGGTCCAATCTCGGCCCGGGTGTTCGGACGATTAGGCTATAGACACGGGGATTAAAGTGGCTGGCGCTGGCGAGGATGGTGGTCAACTTCAGATTGAGCAACAAAAGGTTGTCCGTCAAGCGAGGGGGTTTGGAAAGTTATGTAGGTCCCAGCTCTACCATCGCGTGGATCCTTGTTTCTGGACTGCCTGACTCATCGCAAGTTGATGCGAGTGATCGCAAATGATCGTGAGTGACCAATTCACATGTAATTCAATTGGACTTCTATCAACAATCCCTTTGATAGTTTGTCTTATCTCTTCTATCCACTCCCATCATCTGTCTTCACTACGTCCCTTTCCAACATGCCTACCTTGAGCGAAATCACGGAAATGGCCAGCGCACTCGTTCTGCAAGCTCCCGGCACGGACGCTCCTTTAGACGTGCTAGGGGACTGGGGACGCGAAGTCGCGCGATTTCTGGTGAGCTTCATGGTTCTTCAAACCCTTTCCCTCGTCAACTATAGTTCCTTTCCTAGACTTGGCTCGACACCGAGGAACGCAAGGTGTTATTCACGCTCACGGCGGTCTCTCAACTCCACACAACCTTCCAAGAGCAGGTGGATGCGCGCCTGCATTACCCTTGGCGATCTTGGGGTCGCCAGTGGCTTCCTCTTACTGCTGAGGCTTGGGAAGCAAAAATGCAAGCTTTAATGGGGAGTCCCGTGATCGGGGACCCTCTCGCTAGCACCCAGTTGTCTTCTCAGGCTAAACGCCCTCGAGAGGAAGCGCTGCAAGGCGACATAAGTTCTGATGTCCAAACGGTACGTCTCCCCTAGGTTCGCATCTCGTAGTGACTAACGTTAGACTCCATCTATAGCCTTCTTCATTCGCGGACCGTCCTTCCAATCGGCCCAGACTCCCACCCTCCGTAAAGAAACCACTCCGGCGCATGCCTCCATCCAAACCCCGCTCTTTCAACGAGCTAATGCAAGACAACAACCTGCGAGACCCTCGCGTAGTGAGATTCTTGTTTCTGTTGAACCTCTTTCATACTAAGCTCTTTTCCGGACGCCATAGGTGGTGCTTGAATGCAAGAGATGTAAAAAAAAACAACCCTCGGCGACGAGGCTCTGCCTCACCGTACTTCGTCTGTGTTCGCAGACTGACGAGTACGAACTATCAAATTCCTGCATGCGCTGCATTGTAGACCATCAGAAGTGCGAGTGGCCTGCTGGTGCTATTTCTAAGAACACAGGTATGTTTCTCATGTTTTAATGGAACCACAACTTGTTGACTTTGATATGCATTCGCAGAACACCGTGTGCACGTCTCTGCAAAATACTTCTCACCCACCGAGGACCAGTCGACAGCTCCCAAGCCGCTGGGACCAACGTTGACTCAGTCTGGTGCCTGTGCTCCACATGTAGTTATCAATTTGCCGCACAAGAACACGGTGAAGGTCACTTCTTCTACTCAGCCTGCACCCGGCCCTTCCTCGGCTACTACAGCAGAGCAAGTGAAACATACTTCCGACATCATCCAGCTGCCTACGCCGAAGCGTTCTATTTCGCCTATTTCAACTTGGATAATGGAACTGATGTAACGGAATTCGTGAACGACCTCGTGGTGCGAAACCCTAATGTCTACGAGAGTAGAATCTATGCCTTCCCTGTTCGCTACTTCACGACCTGCGGCATTTTAACCCTATTTCACTGGCACAGAACTCTCGATTGCCTCAGGCTTGCGATCTTTACTTTATCGACATGTTCCCTAGCTACAGGCTTGTCGTCTCGTGCAGTAGATGTCGAGCGCCTTCTGCTTGTAGTCAGGGCACGTGTCCGGGACATCTATAACATCCGACGCGAAGCTGTCATACAACAGGAGCGTTTCTACAAATCAGCATCTCTATGAGCGACACGTGCATGCGAAGCGGCGGCTACACAATAACAGTATCATTTCTGAAGAAATCGAACACCGATGCTATGTATTGCGCAGAGACGGCAGGAAAGGGCGTCTACAAAGTAGTGGGTGAAGAATAGAAGTTGTGGATAAACGATAGCTGCTGGTGGCGCTCACCCATGCTGTGACTAGCCTGCAGGACGCCGAGGAGCTTCCAGTATAATATTCTGGGCTCGACCGATGCAATTCAACTATGCCCTCAAGTGTTCTGCAAGGCGAGAAGGACCTGGCTCTGGCTGTGACTGACTAGCAATTCGTTTTCTTCACGAATCTAGGATCTATATTCACTTCATCTGCTTTCGGAGTACCTGACCTCTCATATTTCGCTTACTTCCCGCTTTTCAGAAGCGGTCTAGGACAAAGTCTCGTGGATTCCCCATGCCTGCCTACCACTATCGATATATCCTCATAACCTTCATACGCTTTGAGCCAAGTACAGATGACCTTAAGCCCTTACGGCCTGCATATATTGTCCCACAACTTCATCGGGTGTTGATGAGTCCGTTGTGATGAGTGCTCCCGGGTGCCTTTCTTCCTCCGCTGATTGAACTCAAACAAATGACATGCTCATCTTGCTGTCTACATGATACATATGCTGGGCCAGCTGTCCTATGTAGTCTAATATCTCTCCGGCGGATATAAGCTTATTTAATCTATACACCGTCGGTCATAAGCTCTTTCAGTCTCGCAACTTCGATCCGGGGAATAACATCAATTTCAAATGGCATTGCGCGGGCAATAACAGCATCCAAGAAAGCATGCGTGTTGATCGGGGCGTCAGGTCGTTGAACGATGCGGAAAGACCACAAGAGAAGTGCGAGGCTGATGTACAACGAGTGGTTTGCGAGGTGCAAACCGGGACACACACTTTTGATGACAAGTGAACTTCAACGACAGTGTCAAAAAACGATGTCGGTACGGCTTACCGTCTACCAAAGCCGTAGGTGATGAACTTGACGTTGTCTTTGAGGCGGCCTTCTGAGTCAATCCAGCGCTGGGGATCGAACATTTCAGGATCTGGGAAGGCAATAGGATCGCGAGAAATAGCCCTGAAAACACGCACTTAATGAAGCGATGTACATCAAGAGGTGACACCTTACCATTGGCACCCATAGACTATTGCACCCTCAGGAATGCAGTATTCTTGCTGATCTCACACAGACTAGAATGAGAATGTAAGTTACGATGAATCTAAGATACTAACCCAAAAGATATCCTTTGTTGCACGGTGTGGAAATCCTGAGGCACATATCAGCATCGTGCAGGAGCGTGCAGAATTTGAAACTGACCTATGCGGATGACAGGTCTCCATCTCAAACTTTCCAACAAGAACGCGTGCAATTGGGGGAGGGAGCTTGAGTCTTCAAATGTTGGCGCTACCACGAGAAATTAGTCGAGAAATCAAATACTCCGTATCCTTTTGCAGCACCTCTGTCTGACCCGATGATCATATTAAGCTCCTCGTGCACCTTTGCCTGGGCCGCTGGGTAACATGCTGCAGCCATAACAGCAACGGTCATTGCAACAGCGGTCTGAACTACAAATAAGTACCTTCGCGGAGATAAATCGGTTGCATGACTTGCCGTATCAGATCCCGCCCCAAAGAGTGATCCGGCAAGATATGCCATTTCATCTGTGGAAAGCTGATGTTCATTGGGGTGCTCCAATAGTGTCTTGGTAAAAGAGGGGCCGGCTGTGTTTTGATCCTAAGTATAACAAGATATAAATGAATACGTTTATCAAAATGGAAAGCCACTTGCAATTTCACTCTCGACGCGCTGTAGTTGATGCTTGTATAGCTCTAGCTCCTCATGATGCCACTTAGCAAGTTGTTTTCCGTAACCAGGCCAATAGCGCAAAAGGGGCACACGATCGACGAGATAAGCTCCTGGGCGCATCGCGACCTGAAAATGCTCCATGACTCTGCGGATACGGACAACTTCAGGATCGGTGTTGGCAGTGGGCACAGACTTCCCATAAGTCACCCGAAGAATGACTGACGCTGCAAACCTTGAGGTACATATCTATGAAAGGATCGCAAAAAGTCATGGTAATGACGGACCGCTGTGCGTGCTTCTGGGGGTTCTTTGGGTCATTCAGCATATCCCATACGAAAATCATCGCATTCTCGCGTTGCATATCTTGGTATGTCTCTGCCACCTTCGGTTGTAGATGGGTATGTACTGCTTTTCGGAGGCGCCGGAAACGATCTCCGGAACGAGCCATGAGAATCCGCATTCCCTTTGAGAGCATCTCACCCACAGCAATGGACCCAGGTCGATCAACCAGTGATCCACCCTCTTTCTCCATGATGTCCGTGGCTGCCTGGTAAAGTGGTCGATGTGGGTCATTGTCAGAGGAAGCTTATGCTGTGGAATGGGTTACCTCAACGCTGCCAATGACAACTATCACTTGGTTACCTTGTCGCAACGACACGATCGGGCCATACTCCCGGACCAAGTCGGTCAGCGCATGGGCAATGCTGAGTGGACGATCTTCATCAGCTTCTAATATCGTGGATTTGAACATCATCAAAGCTCACTTCACAGTAGGTAAAGCGTTGCTCCAGAACCAACGGGCGGGAGGTCCAGGCGGAAGCGGAATGCTGTTACTTCCGGAGGCTAATGAAGACTTCTGGTATAACTTGGCAAAGACCACCACGATTGCGACGATACTAGCGGTATATGATATATTGACACTCATGATGGAGTTTTTTGGGATCACGGTGTTGAGTGGGCTGGAAAAAGATTTGCGTGAAAAATTCAATAGCACTACTTATCTTATTCGGCGCGGAAGCATAAGCCGGGATTAAGGTCGCTCTGGCTAGGAAGGGCCGGACTGCGTGATGCGGATTACGGTAGAGGAGGAGAATTACTAGCCGCATTACTCTCCTACAGTGCCACTGTTATTCGGTATAGACGAATGTAGTTCGAAATCACCTCTTGCTAGTGAGAATGTCAAGCTGGGAGTGAGTTCTTGAAACATGGGCCATGGCAGAGTCGAATCGCTGATCACTCTGAAACACGATGCCACGGTTATTTGGTAAGGACGCCGAATATTTATGATTCGGAATTACCTCTTATCCGAGTCAGTGAGAAGGTTAGGCTGGGGGTTCTGCGTGAACCATAGCAATGATACTATCGACCCAACTTTACTTGGAACAAGGATGATAACGTTAATCTGCCAGTGGACCCTACTGGTCCCTACATGTTGGCTCAACTCAAGCTTTGTTCTCCACATAGTAACTTAAAGTTTTTTGATTATATAATATTTATGAACCAATTAAAATCGCTTATTATTACGCCAAATAATAAGAGTCCGCGACAAAGTGGGGATAAATACAACTCATAAATATGTCTATGTTTCAAATTTCAGGTGTAAGCGCTTCCTAAGGCAGTGGCTAAGCCTGTCAATGTCATTGAACAAACAACATACAACAAAAATACATCGGCACTTCCTAAATCAGCTACTACCGTTCTTCTGCGTTCGTGACATCCATCGCATTAATGCTCAAGTTTTATCTTTTTTAATGGGCGAGATTCCCTGCACAGGAACCTTTCATTTACTTGGCATGGCGTCTACCATATGCTCGGTATGCGTAATGGAAAGCAGGCGCCCACAGGGTCAACTTGAAGGTGTGAAACTCTCCAGCCGATGTGGCTGCGTGCTAGGTTCAAAATCGTTACACGAACATCATGATGTTACACAGCACACAGATAAGTATTCACTTGGCAATTATTCCCTTGACGTGACGTACACTTTCAAAACTTTTGTTATTCAATACTGAACTTCCTTCAGGTATGAGTTTTCTTGCCCCATGGGCAAGAAGACGTACTATTTGTCGGGTCTTGGGCTCTTCTCGCAAGCCATGCATGTCTTAGTCTATTGAGGACCATTCTATGAAAGGCGGAACATTTGTGCAAGAGCTCCGAGGCGGTCCGCAAGGACGTCTCTGTGAAACTGCTCCCAGTGTGCACCGCGAGGAGTGTGAAGGTACCAGGGACTAACACACGACGTGATGTCCGCTGCCAAAGGAAACCGCCTGTCCCTAACTTCGTGCACAAGTTCCTAAGGAAGGGAACCGAGGTGCCACCTGAAGTGTGACTGTCAGCGCTGATCAATGTATTTTCAAGGGACCCCCGGTCTTGTTCCGCCTCCGAATTTTTGCACATGTCGTAAGGCATGTGCGCTATTTTTCTTCTAAATCGAGTGTTTCCTGTGTCAGGTACCACTGAAACGACGGTCTTAGTTAGTCTTAGGTGCGTCGAGGCTATTACATATATTAATAGCCAAGGTACGCATTCCGACTATTCGATTGATTTTCTCGGTCACTTATTTCTTTTAAATGAACGGATAGTGTCTCAGCCGAGTTCTCATATATCACACCAGGACCTCAGCTGACACTTAATCTCCGGCGCCACTGGTATTTTTTCAGGTGGAAGACATTGATGAGCCAGCTTGAAGATTGTATGTAAGTACTCAAGTTAGTCACGTGCTTACCATCCGGCATGTCTGGCGAGCGGTGCGGTATCGGTGCACACTGCAAACCCACGATTCTCTCGCAAACATGGAGTGATCGCTGTCTCACCATCCAATAAGCTACCGCTATACCTAAAATATGAGGCACCAGGCACTAAAACAGCCTCTTTGATCCTGGATGTGTTCATGAAGAAAGGGACTGCGTACGACATCGCTTTATACTGTCATGAGGGTGCCTTCGACGTGTCTGAACACACCACCGGTCTATAGCTGCAACTCCCGACAACCCTGGGGCTTGCAGCAGCACTCTCACGGCCCGCTGGGGTATAAAACCCCATGTTTCAATATGCAGAATCAAGCAACACATCGAGCTCAATTTCTCTACTCAAATCATCCTCACTATCATGTCACAAGAAATCAATCCTGATGTCGAGTTATGCCAATATTCTGAGGACATGACTGCGTACACGCTAGAGCAGCTTATCCAATGGCGTGCTGCGCTAGAACGCAAGGCCAAGGAACAAGAGGAGAAGGAGCGAGCCGGTGGGTGTGATAAACTCAATTCTATGACAACTGACAAAGGTCGAACATGCAGCGAGGGCATCACAAAGCAATAATACAAAGTCGTAATCCTAACATGCCTCAATCTACGGCAGGTGCGTCCGCCGCCATCCATTTACCTACGTCGACCTGACGCCCTTTTTTGAAGGCTCAAATATCTGGTCATGCCTATGTAATAATCTATCTCACTTCTCCCCTGAACTCTTGATCTTTCTTATGCGTATTAAATATTTGTGTTCCTTCGCTGCACTACATGCACATAGATAACGGCCGCGGAGGATGGATAATCGAGGTTTAAACAATTATATGACAGTTCCTATTAACGCCACTTCAAGCACCTAAAGCTGGAACTTCGCGACACCCAACTTGAAGACGGAATGTTCTGAGGCTGAGCACAGAGCTAAGGCAATGCTCTGGTAACTACTCAGGCTGCGATGCTTTGAAGACCCGTAGGAAATAAGTCAGAGGAGCTGACGGTCTCCCGCGAAGGAATCTGCAACGTGCCACCTTTTGTGAATCAACCTCGGGCTGGTATCAGCCCGCGCCTCAAGCTTCGAAGTTCAAGCAGTATAGATCGATATCAAGGCGCACTTGATTTCAAACGAAGCACCTCTTTTTGATTTCATAATTGGAGAAATTCTGAAGAACGAGGGCTGGCCATAATGGAAGCAACAAGTAAACGAAAAGGGACGCATCGTGTACGGGCCTAGGCATGCCTTATCGATGACAACCATGAGTTTCCGGTTTTTATACATGTACAAGAGCACACGCCCATGAGATCGAAAAACCTATCGGTTAGAACCACCACCAATATTTGACATCTGCTAAGAATGGCACGAGCCTAACGCGTTTATATTTGTTCTGTTATGATACTCTACGTAGCATATTGAAATATGTGACAGTTTGAACTAAATGATACAACATGACAAAGGGAAATGATATACACGCCGCAGTATTGGGCTTGAGGGTGGGAAGAGAAAACGAAGAGTAGTGTTATCTTGCCTGGCGTGCACTCAGTTAAGTTCAGCTGGGAACGACAATGGTGTTGCATGGCACATACATATAGACAGCGCAGGTTTTGGACACCGAAATATCATTCTACCCACTCAGCGCAGTCTTTTGTGGGAGTCGAGCGTGCTCTGGAATATAGTTTAATTCCCATACACTCACAGGAAGAATCGACCGGTTACCTTTATGACCATGCTTGTCGGCGCTGTCCTGCTCTCTCGCTCGCTCGCATTCCTTTGACAAGTGTTCCAGCGAAGCTTGCCATTCTATGAGCTGCTTCAAAGTGTGCGCAGCGATATTGCGAGAGTACTCGTGCAGTGCCGTGGATGTTTCCCCCATGATAAAACTTTTTGAAGTTTTTGGAGAGTCAGAGCAGAATTACTGACGTCACTATATATGAGGCAAGCAAAGAGTGAGAAAGCTGCGGATCTAGATTTGAGATGAATTTTCAAAGAGGCGCCAGTCTTCTTTCAAGTTATATACGCAACCCCATGCAGGTCTGCATGGAAACCCTGTTGTGATCTGAGTATGGGAAGAATCAATGGGATTTTCCAGCTGACAACTCTACAAGAACCGTGAAACCGGACTGAAAAGAACAGTGGAGTGTAAAATAAACGGATTGTGATGAGTCCGCTCGTGTTCGCTTTGAAAAGAGCACTTCGAGTGATGTCACACATGAGTGAGAGCGTAACCTTTATCCGCGTGCTTCACAGAGTGTGGGGTTTGGAGTTAGGTTCCCCACGGATCGCGAGATTCGATTTCCTTCGAACAGAAGGTTCTAAATGGAAGCGAGCTCATGCCGAAACGAATCTACGGCAGTACTCCACAGCTACGTTTCAAAGTCTGCCAGTAACCCTGGACCCACCGCTCTATGCCGCAGTGTGCAGGGACATATTCGATTACGCCTTGTGTCACAAGTGGAGCCTGAGGTCATCCTCGTCATCTGATTTCAGGTAGTAATTTTGAATGACAGTACCAGTAACTCACCGGTGCCAAACTTGCCGAGTAGAAATTTCAGCAATCTAGCTAACGTTGAAGTCAGCCCTGAAATATAGAACGTTGCACGTTGAAGTGGAAGTCTGCTGGTACCACTACCGGCATGCCGCAAGTCGAGTTGCTCATGGCTGCACACTGAGTAGAACGATTGCTAGTAATGTTCAGTCTGGGAAATGAAGGGGATTGGGTCCCAATCATGAAATGACCTTGCAATTGATAGCTTGAAGGTACTATGAATCTAGACCGAGTGCCAATATTAGATCGATACTACGGTAGCCTGGACCTTAGGCGTCAGGCCTTAAGCCTTGGGTATTAGGTTGTAGACTGAGTGATCTCCAAGTGGCCAGGAAAAAGTAAGTATTCAAATTCAAACTCCGTGCAACAACGGCGTGTTCCTGCTCCGCGTCATTAAATGTGACTTGAACGCTTCAAAATAACTTACAAACACATGCGCATGCCTAGATCTCATATCCGGCCAGGGAGATAACCTTGTGTACCACATGACATCGACTCGGAGGTATAACAAGTCATAAAAACTCGCCCATGCTGACACGAAGAACGTCCGAGTCAGTGAGAAACATTGCAATTCAGATACTTTTGAGGTAGGTAGCCTGATATGTACACAATAAGTGGGGTCGCAGCAAGTGTGTGTAGCACGAGCAGCAAAACAGTCTGCAAAAGCACACCAGGCGGAATAGGGTAAATTATCGAGTCTCAGTGAGAGTTCAATTTAGCTTCAAGACTTATGCGAGGGAGCCCGACCACAACTACAGAATAATCCGCAACACCCAACTTCATAAGAAACAGTTCCCGTCCTACCATTTGAGCCTTGCATTCCTGTTGGTTGCCATTGAGACACTCGTGTCCACAGCATAGCTTGAGGTTGTCCCGGTTGCGTTGAACTGCCAGCCTCATTGTTTTACGAGGCATAGCTGCGGCCGCTTCGGCATCAATCTCAGGGGTAATACCATATCTCTGTAAATTTGTTAAAGAGGGTTGAATATTGCCAATGTCGAGCACTCACATCTTCATCGCGACAGGGAGCTACGACGATGTATCTTGAGACTCCTACAGGAAATGACCTAAAATTCCAATACCGAAGCTCGAACGGTACTGATTGTGGTGCATGTGCAGGTCGAGTGCATTATGCCAACGAAGGTCAAACGATTGGCTAGCAGGAGTTGCGGGACGAGGCGTGGGGTTTGTGTCAGCGTCCAAGAAGTCTTTGCCCTGTACGAATATTAGACTTGCATGATCCGAGAAACGAAAGATTATGCTGAAATATTTCGCCAAGCCTCTGTTGTTGGGCTGCTGCTGGGAAAATAGACTAGTGTGCATGATCTAACGATGCAAATGAGCAAAGGATGTGTTCACAGCTGATTGACGCACATCTCTCGGTCGGACTGCACGTCCCTAGTAAAGAAGTAAGTTACAGTGCACAAGGGAAGCATAGATGACTTGCTTTGAGCTTTGCATTGCCCTCATCCATATTCTGAACGACAACCAAATCCACTTAGAAAAGATGCCTACAACACGTTACAAACACTCACATCATCATTGCCTCGAGACTCCACAAATAAACTTTTGCATCTGGTCCAGCACTGGTGATATATTTTCCGTCAGGAGACACGACAGCAGTATAGAGTTCATCGTCATGCAAGAGCGGGTTTCCGATTAGCTGATTCGTCTTGAGATCACAGATGCAGATCGAGTAGTCAAGTGATGTGCTAACAAGATGGTTTTCCTCAGGGGAGAGACATAGGGAGGTGATAGTACGCCCTAGCTCCTTCCCATCAATCGACCGCCATTTTCAAATGGTGCGATCGACTGACACGGAGAATATGTGTGCGCCATCCTTGGACCAACATAATGACGTTACATCGCTGTCGTGGCCTTTGATCTTCATGAGCAGCTCGCCGTCCTTTGACCACACGTAGATTACTTTGTCCTTCCCCGGGCCGCCGCTTGTGAAGAGAGAATCTGACAGCGCAAACCCTCCCTTGGCCGGTCTCTATCAGTGGTGCTGTTTGTCGACCAGTATCCGAGTTCCAGCGTCGTATGGTGCCATCGGTCGATCCACTTGCTATCTCTAGGACATTAGGAGACCAATTGAGGCACCTCACACTTGACCATTATGGCCCTCCCACGGATCGCCAACCATCCTGCCCTTCTTTATGTTCCACAGTCATAGTCTGCCGTCCAGACTTCCGCTCACAACCATCGTCTCACCCAGAGATACAGCCAAACCGGTGCACAAGCAGGCAAGGCTCCAAATGATTTTGGAATGACCCTCAATGACGCATTTCGGCGCCAAGCTCCCTGATGGACGAGTATACATGATTCTGTTAATCATCGAATAACAACGCTCACGAAGGTGGTAAAGATGGTCGACTATTTTTTATTAGAATCAATAAATAAGCTGACCGTATCGTAAATATGAGCAAAAAGTTGATCCCGACCCTATTTTGATTTTTCTTCTCTTGCAGGTGACAATGATCTGGTTGGCTTGAAATACTCGCGACGAGAGGAAGATAATGAACATGTTTCGATCATGATCGAGTGGGAGTTGACTCCTGAGTCGTAATCCCTCGAAGTAATCAAGAGAAAAAGCCTAGTGATGAGAAATGGGTAGATGGTATGATGTGATGGAGGGAAGGAGAGAAACTTGACGTGCAGGTCAATGTATCCCATTCGCGTATGGTAGGGTTGGAAGTAGAGCCACGCAAGCGACGAGTCGTATGATATGACCATTGGTGTTTCTTGTGATGGCTCTCCAGACAGCGAATACTGAACGCAGTGGACAGAACTGACACACTTGATTGGATTTCCTTATAGCTCTCAGGCTTTGGTGTTCCACAGCTTCGTCGTGTCGAAATCTTTTCCATCGGGAGAAAAGTACAGAAAGTACAACGAGTAAATGTGTCTGAAGTGGGTTTTGATGGGTTCAAGGGTGAGTGATTCCCCAATTTCTCCGTGCCAGGCGATGACCTCTCCCTTCAGCAGATTAGCGCTTGCTATCAATTGCGCACCCAGTCAGTTCATAGTAGTGGTATGAATCGTGGTGACAGTCGACCATTCCTTTACAAGATGACAATGAGTGGATACGTCGGTCGACTCTCGAACACCGTTGGTTGTTATGTGAAATGATGCACCGTGAGTCACGTGATGAACATCAATGAATTTTTACTACTCGAGCTTTCTGGGCTAGTACTTTGTACCCGAGATTTGTTAAACGTTCGCATCATAATCTGACTAGTTATTCAGGCCCAGGTTCAAATGCATCCAATACTGTCCTGAAAGATACTTTACTAGCTTTGCAATGGATGCAAGGCAACATTGAGGCCTTCGGTGGAGATGTTTGTTTCAACTCGTAGTAGGTTCCCTCAGGCTGGACCCTGACGCTCACAACCATTTTACAGTCCACTAAAGTACTTTTTGCTGACGAGTCAGCTTGTGATTTTATGGCTAGATATTCGAGTCTAACCTGAAATACGGAAGGCCTCCGAGTTTTCAGTGAGTGCATCATCAAGAAAATAATGTAGCGGCTGTCTGAGTCTAACTTCAGAATCACCAGGTGCTGCCGTTCTTGAAAACGATTTGTCATGAACAATCCTTTCTCTTCGCCCGAGTTAGCTCTCAGTACCTTTTTGAAATTCGCTATATACGTCGGCTACGCTTTCAACTCCTCGATGGGTCGCATCAAGTTGTATAGCGAACACGTCGGCCGGAGACCTTCATTTGCCTTCTTATAAGCTAAGTATAGTATGGGCTACCGTTGTCAATGGGGAACACGTCCTAAATGACATTGCTAGCAGCATCATGGATGGCATATACGCGCGCATACTCATCATCTGGGCTACCAGTTAGCGTGACTCGGCACTGTTATTTCCTCCCAACCACCTGGGCCATCGTCCCAGACTCGCCTTCGTCTTCCTTGGTATCTGAGCTCCCTAACTACTTCAACAAAACGCGGATTCAGTGAATCTTGAACCAGACCCTCACGAGACCGGTTCGTCCACTGCCCCGGTATAAACCTAGCTGCCGAAACGTATACAAGATCTTCTTCACCGTCAGCTTTGGTGTTCGCGACAACAGAGATTGGCAATTTCTATCAATTGCTTACTGACTTTCAAGTGTCTCTGACGCAGGGAACCATCCAACGCTGAACTTCCTTTGTATGGATGGGTGGGCGACCTTAATCACGAGGGTGCTATTGTTCAGTGGTAGCCATATATTGGAGATAACGAGTTTGTTCTTGGGTTGACAGAGTGTTCAGCCCTACCATGTAGATCAGTCTGATCTTATTCGTACTCAGCTTGACTTAGAGTATGGAGTTGGCACGTACTGATATTTGTATATTAACCATGAATTTTAAGTGCACTGGTCATTGATAGCGCACAAGGAATCACATGTGGGCATCAGGATGTCTAAATATTCCAACTCTTACAGCTGTCGAGGCACTGCAGAAGTGTGTAAGCAAAGAGACTTTTGATGAAGGAAAAGGGCCCGCAATCAAATCCAGTAGCGATAGAGAGTAGCAATGACAAGGTATCTGAAGTGTAGAGAAAATCCAGCATGTGCAATATAACAGAACATGAATGTCCAGTACAGAAAGGGCCAAATTGATAAGGCAACAGATGCAAACACAAAACGATAAGATAAACGAAAGAAGTGATATGGACAACTATTCGATGAAACGGTAGAGGAGCAGAGAAAACAGAACGATAAATCAGGTGACCGAGATAGAATATATGGATCCTTTTAACAATGCAAGAAACTTGAGATTGATACGCGATCAATGATGGATATCATAAATCTCCAATTATGCTGGTATCATTGAGAAAAACAACGAAATCAACGAGGGCTTTAGTAAAGAGGAGAAAACCTTACCAATTACGTGCTTGTCATTCAAAATGAATTGAAGTTACCCTTCAACATTTGGGCCAGTCGATTTATATCAGCTTGGTACCCGCTTACCCGCTTTTGAGATAGGAATACTGGGAGGGCCTGACCAGCTTCGCGCAAGCAGTCCACGGGAATGAGACCCCTCTCGCTATCATCCAAGAATCCGCACTGCTTCTCGACGAACGCCCAGCCATCGTCGAAGACCTTCAAAACGAGGACTTGATCGCCCGGGACGACGGAGACTTCATCGTCTAGCGTAGGTGCGAATGGGCGATGGATGGTATCGAATTCGGGTTTCGCAGGATCAGCAAAAGGGTCAGGAGATGTGCCAGGAATAGTTGTCAACGAACTGCTGGGTGGTGATAGCAGGTAGGAGGAAGCGGGAGCAGAGGGCAGTAGATCAGAATTGAATATGGGAGGAGGAGAGTGGATCTGGACTAGAGTAGCAGCGGATGACAAAGGGGCAACGAGGTCGTGACCAACAGAAATGGAAGAAGCACGCTGCGCCTGATTGGGGCAAGGGGGTGGTGGTCTTGGAAACGCGAAGGATTCTGACGGAGAAAACGGACGGACGGACATGGGACTAGATGATCCGGGAGGATTGAGATCATTTCCCACAATGAGGTACTGAGTATCAGGGTCGCTCCCAATACTCATCATGCTATTCATGGACTCCCTACGAGAAACAGCACCAGCAGAAGGGAACAAGAGCGAGGCGCGTTCGCGCACTTCCGCCATGGGAGGGAACTCGAGAGTGGTGTCGAGTGCGGCGAGATTAACATTGAGGGATGACGTCGGGGAGTCAATGCGGAACAGGAGTCCTTGATCAAAGTTGGTAGCAAAGCTGCTGCGAGCACTCGCCCTATTTTGGATAGGTTGTTCCCCACTCTGAGGGTCCCGCACACCGCCTCCTATGACAGATAAACTACCTGGCAAGGTATTTCCGCCGAACCGCCATTGTTGGCGGCGCTGGAGACGGCGAGCAATGGAGCGACGCCGCACGAGGAGCACGATGAAACCGATCAAGAATAGAAAGCATATGACAACGATTCCTCCAATTGCGCCTGAGGACAGCTGGTGCGAAGAAGTCGCAGTAAGAGTAGGAGTAGCGTCACTCGGGGAGCTTCCGACACCACTGGATGTACTTGAGCCTCGGAGACCGGCGGTTGATGCACCCGTGGACTGAGGCATCTTGGGATTGTCCGTTATTGTGGGGTTGTGCGTCGAAAATGAAGACTGAACTACCGGAGTGCCTTGGACGTTCACGAGTGGCCCTCCGCTACCGTTAGAATTGAGCTGGCTGCCGGTACCATTGTTGATGAAGGAAGGTGTACCTCCCGGAGAGGAAGGGGAGCTTGGGGAGGCTGCCAGTGATGATGTACGCGTGGAGGTCGCTGTGCTGCTACTTCCCTCGGGGCTGTTCTCACCGTTGCCGCCTCCATTTCCACTTTCAGTCCCACCACCACTGCTACTGCCACTGTTACCCCCACCCCCACCCCCACTTCCACTTCCCCCCCCATTTCCGCTACCACCTCCACTTTCGCTACCAGTCCCACCTCCACCTCCACCCCAACTCCCACCTCCATTACTACTTCCACCCCCACTCCCACCTCCGTTACTACTTCCACCCCCACTTCCACCTCCGTTACTATTTCCACCCCCACTCCCACCTCCATTACTACTTCCACCCCCACTCCCACCTCCGCTAGTTGTTCCGGTTTCACCGCTACTGCCTGCGCTTAGAGTGGTAGTATAGGTTGGCGACCAAAAAACGCTTGGTGGTAGCAGACCCGTTACTGAAGGGCCCCCACCGTTATCTTCACCGCCAATGGATATCAGGGGAGAAAGTATCGATATCGTGACAGATGGTGGCGGGACGGATAAGCTAACAAGAGAGGGATTGCGCTTGTCGAGCGCCCTGTTGGGAATCGCGCGATGTCGGACAGAGACATGTTGCATCCTGTATTAAAAAAAGCAGGATATGCAGTACTAATAAGAGAACGAGACGTTAAAAAAGAGTGTGGGTGTCGTCGTTCGTCAGCGCCAACGACGAACTAGAGAAGCGTACTGGCTGTTGGCAATTGCAGCGGTGCGAAAGATGTTCAACACTTCGAACCAGCAACCGGGGGAGGAAAACCGGGTCACTGGAACGGGGTTCACCATGACTACCGTAGGACTCGAGCAACGAAGTGATCAAGTGATCAATGTCATTTCATGATTACTGATGGAAGAAGTACTTAACCCTTTCGTGCAATATTAATGGAACACGCACACTGCACACTCACACTGCACTAGGCTGCACTCCCGAAACGAGGGTTCTCGGTCTCAATGAGTGAGAGACGGATTGACAATTCGTGATCAATCTTTCAATCGATCATGATGCTGCAGTACAATTATGGATCTGACGTCACATACCTTCTAAGTGATCATCCCCTGGAACCAATTAACGACTTCCCTCTACAGTCATATTGTTAATGAAATTTCGGCAGCTTAACTTGACAACGGTGGAACGAATGAGTTATTAGGTGCCCCGTAACAAAGTTTCGACACACCTTCTGACATCATTTTGGACCCTGAAGCTGGGATCAACTCCCTTGTACTTGCCAAAAGCAGTCTCACGTGGGAGCAAAACGTCTCTTGCGGGGCTATCGTCTCTCAGAGGGCCTGACCTGGCTAATCCGCTATCATAAGTCGACGTTCAGGGGATAACACGCACCACGATCCTTACGACATGACGCCTCAGCCCTAGTTGCTAGAGTAGGGCTTTTAACGTTATGATGGAATCACTGACTGAGTGTATCCAGAGGAAGTTCGGATCTTCCAAGTATGATAAAACCGCGGGGGGTAGCTTTCGGAATGTCTTTATCACCCGCATACAATTTCTTGTAATAGTATGACGTGTATACTGTTTTCTCAGTGTAGCCGATAGCCACCGGTGAGAGAATATGCTGAGTATGAGGACTATGCTAAGGCATGCAAACAACAATAGAACTAAGAAAAGCGAGCCTTGACGACGAACGTTGCTTTTCAAAATCTTCTTCGAGAAGAACAGTTCTCAGTAAGGTCAAATATGCATGCGATTGAGACTCACCAAACAGCGGAATTTGAATCAACAATTGGAAAGTTGATCAATGGCGCACAAACGCCAGCCATTGCAAGCCAGAAGTTATGACATGTAGCATTGCTTGGAAGGGTACAAGTATCATGTACCACTGCTAACGACCGAGACAAAAGCTAGTTACCACGCGTCCACATTCGACGGGGCAGCAAGAAAGACACGCCAATTGAAAGGAGTCCCAGCATCATCATAAAATAGTACACCGCCCACGCATAATAGGGGTCCCTCATGGAAAAGGAAAACATCGACGTTGCCGATGCAGGTCCAATGATGCGCACACACGCAGCGACCGTATGAGCAACGCCATTAGTGGCGCCCAATGATGCACGATTTGGAGATGCAGCTGCTATGTACATCGATCCACAAGCTATCACAGACTAATCAGTGATGGTCGCGACTCATGAGATAAAAACGAACAATAACACATATTTAACGCGATGGACATCGTGAGCTGAAGGCTGACAGCGAACCAGACTGTGGCATCAATCCCATACGTCCGACTCAACATGTTGATGATCGGGAATGCGATGATGGTCGGTACGCTGGACGCGACTCCGCAGGTATATACCACCTTTGTGCCAAATCGGTCATGCAGCCGAGCAAAGAAAAACACTTGGAATAAACCATTGGCAATACCAAATACTGCAAGGATATTGCCAATCCGTGGAGGGTCGAGACCAAGTCCACCCATGTTTACTGGCGTAGAGTAAAACACGGGTATTAGGGTACGCAGAGCGATGTCAAGAAGAGCCAGAGTTGCGTGATTTGATATCGCAATAAGAACACGCGGAGTCATTAATGCGCTCAGAGGCAGGGGCTGAGAATCATCGGGGGAACCTTGAGCCGTATCGGAATTTGATCCATCTGGCTGTGGTGGCTTGGTATGTGCGATTGTAAGAATGGTCCGACATTTGTTCTGAATCAGATTCCAGAAGGACGTCGTCGTTGGCACAGTCTAAACATAGATGAGACAGGTCAATGAAATGAATGAACCACTATTTTACCTCCTGTAAAAGCATATACATGACCAACCACATGAATGCGGTAAATAATGCTGGACCAGCGCAAGCCAAGAAATAAGGATATGTCTTGAGAAATGTCGACTGCCCAAACAGTCTGGGAAAACGATCCGCCGGATGGGACAAAGACCCGCCAATGAGAGGTCTAGCCAATCATTCAATGTAAGAACAGAGTACACAAAACAACATGTGGGACCTACCCGAGTGTACTCCCGGTCATCCATGGAATAGGAAGAAACCCTAATGCCTGAGCCATGTTGCTTGAATCTGTAACATCTATCATCATACTCCTGATGACACCACCGTTGCCATTCAGCGCTCCGCACAATACACGACTAAAAAAATTAATACCATGGAATCTTCGATTAGAATATGATGCCCGAACCTGAGTATCAAGCCCCCGAAGGTCTTTGAAAGTCCAAATAGGAACATGGAGACCGATATACCAAACAGACCCGTCAAGATGACTGGCTTTCGACCAACATGATCAGAGAGTCGGTTCCATTGAAGGGTTGTAAGGGCTTGAGCTACGTAGAACACGGAATACTTGGAGGCGATTTAGGAAACGGCTATTCATGGCGAACACTGGGCACTCACCATGATACCAACGAAATATCCTACCCTCGATTCATCGCCATGAGTCACTCCAAGATCTCTGATCAGCTGCGAGATGAAACAAACTCATCAGGAACTCGTAAAACATATGAACTCAGGCTGAGTTCACCTGAGGTGCAAACGGAGCAATTGCCTGAGCAGATACAGGTTCAGCGAGCTGCAAGAAAAGTATGATGGAGAATTGGCGCCAGGGTAGTGGTGTTTTGATTTTATGCTGCTCCTCAGGCCGCAATAGAGGCGTCTCTTCATCCACTTGGTGGGACATAGCCGCTGAAGGAGCCCATTCCAGCTCTTCGGATTAGTATTATCTACAAAGAATGTATGTAGTAATAGAACGGGTATCGACCTCCGTGCCCATTCACAAATGAAACTTCCCACGGCCTTAGTTGACTCAATTGAATGTCAGTATGGCCAATATAATTTCTCAAGCATCAAGCTTAAGTTTTCAGAAACGAGGCGTAAATTTCTCAACATAAGTTAATATATGCTCGATGCACTATGATGCATTGATGTCTGATACTAGTAGTACAGCGCAAATTTTAAACTGCGCAGCACTTAAGCATCTCAGAGACGTAGTAAAGACTAGTTACGAGTTTCAAGAAGAATACAGGAGCTCAGCCATTCACAAAACAAATGTATTATACATTGATACCATATAGTATAGACCCGGATAATAACATAGCTGAGAACGGATAACATGAAGGTTGTTCTTGGTTACACTACTCGCGATCTTCCACACACTGGGATCGCGAGGAAGTAACAGGGAAGTACCTACAACGAGAAATGCAATTACCATCAGGAAGTAGTACACCAGCCACGCATCATGACCTTCCTGCATCGAATAAGAGAAAACCGAAGTCGCAGATGCTGGGGCAATCATCCTCGCTCTTGCGGCAACCATCTGCGCAATTCCATTGGTTGCCCCAAGCGAAGCGCGGTTGGGAGCAGCTGCTCTGATAAACAGTGTTAAGCAAGCTGCAGATTCTTCTCAGTTAAGTACCATACACGAAGCACTGGGTTGACATACGATTGCACATCATCAAGCTAGTCGTAAGCCCATGTTGAGCTGTAACACACAACCACACCGCCAAACTCATTCCCTGGACTCAAGCTAGAGCACTACTGGGAATAAATGACGGTAGGTATGCCAGAGCTGACACCGGTGGTATGAATGGTACCTGCACCAAAGCAATCATGTAGACGGGTGTAGAAAAGTAGCTGGAATGCACCATGGGCGATACCTGATACCGACAGTATAGCACTGATGAGGGGAGGGTCAAGGGAAAGACCACCGAGTTCGATGGGTGTCGCATAGAACAGAGGAAGGATCGAGATAAAGTACAGCCGTGGTGACATAGCTTGCTGTTACAGTCAGGACTCTTGGCGTTAGCGAGGCACGCAATGGAAGTGGCTTTAATGAAACTTCATCAGAGTTTGCTTCTCCAGAACTGGGTAAAGCATTGTTCGATAGCACGGGAAAATGAAATAAAGTCGTGGCCAACGACGAGAAACACTGACCAGACACGCGAAATGAAGCAAAACAGAATTACGTTCTGGATTGCGGAACGACGACGACGGTAAGGTACTCAAGCTAAGGGAAAAGAGATATCTACAATGCAATGAACCATATGTGTAGGCCACCAGGCTTACACCTTCCCAGGCTATCAAGAAAAACTATCAATCAGTAAACTAATGTTCGAAGGAGTCCCAGAAATGCACAAACAGGGGAAGAGTGAACAACTGCAGGTATACGAAAGGCGGGAGGGTCATAGGACAAAAGCTAAACATCGGCGACTTAGAAATGAAAAAAAAAAAATGTCAAACAATTAAAGGAACAAATATTAGTAATAACCATAATCATCGTCTGAGTCATCACTGTCAGAGTCGCCTTCGAGAACACAGGAAGGCAAGATGACATCTTTGGGTATAAGAGCAGCGACAAGACCAGCATTAGGGTCAGAGAAATCTGTGATACCGGGGTTGCCATGCGTCAAATAGACTTCCTTGTATCCTTCAGGTATACCGATCGCTGCTACAGTTGTCGCCGGACGAGGGACACGTGGGGGAATTCCTTGTTTCACATCACCAGGACATTCACGAGCGATGTGTGGTTTCCAGACAGCGTCAGATGGCGATAAGCGACAGTGAAAGCAACCTCCAACAGAGCGCAATGCTTCCCGCTCTGCGTAACTGAGATCTGGAAGTGGGTATGCAGGCTTCGATATGGACACAGGCGGCGATGCCGAGGAAGCATTAAACGCCAGTCTAGGAGAAGTTGACTTTGTGAGGCCTTCCGCGACGAGACTAGACCAAGTAGTTGCCATGACATCGATAAGCGTGTCCACCTTCAAGTTCTCGTACCCAAGATTCGGCATTGCACGAATACGCAGTTGAAGGATGGGGTGGGCAAAAAATAAAAGGTGGTTCTTGAAGATCGAGTCAGTGATAGTGTATCCAAGGCCTGCTGAGCTAAGTGTGTTCCGAGCCATTTGCAAGGTAGCGACGAACGAGCGAAAGTCATCAGCGCCCTGCGACACATTGTAGAAGCAGGCGAGAGCATCTAGACGCCAGCCAGAGGGGATGAAACGGTCTTTGAAACACAAGGCGAAGGCCTCCCAAGTGGCAAGCTGTTTGAGTACATCACGATTCTCGCTCCACCAGAGGCTAGTGTTGTATTCTTCGAGCTTGAGTCCAGCAAGCACGATGCGAAGTTGCGGAGGCATAACTTGACCTGCATTCAAGGCAGACCATGCGAGGTAAGAGTCCTCACAACGTCCAAGCCAGGCATTAATGGTTGCTGGTTCGAGTGGCCCAGAGAAAGCGGGGATGTCAAGTTTCGTCATCTTAGAAGAATGCGAGGGTACCAAGAGCGTAGGCGATAGTACAGGTTGAGAAATTGCAGCTGGATCCTGGACTGGGGGTGTGTCAGAACTGGAAGATGGCGTGAGCAAGGTGGGCGTGCAAGGCAGGAACGACGAGGTTGGATGATGAGAAGGCAGATGTGCCGTGAGATGCGGAGGGGATCACGATTCCTCGCAGTGGTGACAGGGGCAGGCAGATTGTCTGTGCTTGGCGAGCGAGAGGCAGAGAGTAGAACACGTAAACTAGGATCAGTAGCGTGAAGCTTCTGTTTGCGAGAGCGATCCAGTGTAGACAACAGCTGGAGAAAGGGAACAGTGGTTGAAGTTTTTAAAAAGTGAAATCAAGTCGTAACCAATGACGAGAAACACTGACAAGACACGCGAAAAAAAAACAGAACCGTGACCACGTTCTGGATTGCGGAACGACTTAGACGGTAAGGTACTCAAGCTAAGGTAAAAGTAAAAGAGATGTCTACGATGCATGTGTAGGTGTACGTAAGCCACCAAATATTTGGTTGCGAGAACCATCCTTTGACCAGCTTCAGAAGTGGCGCTCTTATTGAAACGCTCTTATCATGGAACTTAGTGTGTTCTAGAAATGGTCATTAAAAAGCATCACTCTTACCTCTCTGAATCTGAAATATGTGACTAGCCAAGCCGCCGAGGCAAATATAGCTGGAACGACGCACGGTAACAGGTATGGGCAGGTTTTCAGAAGTTCCGATCGCCCAAAGATTTCAGGGAATCTATCTGCGGGTCGGGAGAGGGATCATCCGATGAGTGGTCTAGAATTGCTATTGTCAATCCCGCTTCAAGAGTAAGCAGACATATTGTAAGTGCCTACCCGACTATGGCTCCCAACATCCATGGGAGCGGCAGTAAGGTCAAATATATATGCGATTAAGACTCACTAAACAGCGGAATTTGAATCAATAATTGGAAAGTTGATCAATGGCGTACAAACGCCAGCCATTGCAAGCCAGAAGTCATGATATGTAGCATTGCTTGGAAGGGTACAAGTATCATGTACCGCTGCTAACGACCGAGACAAAAGCTAGCTACGCGTCCACATTTGACGGGGCAGCAAGAAAGACACGCCAATTGCAAGGAGTCCCAGCATCATCATAAAATAGTACACCGCCCACGCATAATAGGGGTCCCTCACGGAAAATGAAAACATCGACATTGCCGACGCAGGTCCAATGATGCGTACACACGCAGCGACTGTATGAGCAAGGCCATTAGTGGCGCCCATTGATGCACGATTTGGAGATGCAGCTGCGATATACATCGCTGCGCAAGCTATCATAGACTGATCAGTGAGGGTCGCGAGACATATGACATAAAAAACGAACCATAACACATATTTAACGCGATAGACATCGTGAGCTGAAGGCCGACAGCAAACCAGACTGCGGCACCAATCCCATACGTCCGACTCAACATATTGATGGCCGGGAATGCGATGATGGTTGGTACGCTGGACGCAACTCCACAGGTATATACCACCTTTGTGCCAAATCGGTCATGCAGCCGAGCAAAGAAAAACACCTGAATTAAACCATTGGCAATACCGAATACTGCAAGTATATTGCCAATTCGTAGAGGGTCAAGGCCAAGTCCACCCATGTTTACTGGCGTAGCGTAAAACACGGGTATTAGGGAACGCAGAGCGATGTCGAGAAGAGCCAGAGTTCCGTAATTCAACGTCGCAATAAGAACACGCGGAGTCATCAATGCCCTCAGAGGCAGGGGCTTAGAATCATCGGAGGAATCTTGAACCATATCGGAATTTGATGTATCCGGCTGTGGTGGCTTGGTATGGACTAACGTCCGACATTTGTTCCGAATCAGACTCCATAAGGACGTCGTCGTTGGCACAGTCTAAACATAGATGAGATAGATCAACGAAATGGGTAGACCAACTATTTTACCTCCTGTAGAAGCATATACGTGACCAACCACGTGAATGCGGTAAATAATGCTGGACCAGCGCAAGCCAAGAAATAAGGATATGTCTTCAGAAATGTCGACTGCCCAAACAGTCTAGGAAAACGATCCGCCGGATGGGACAAAGACCCGCCAATGAGAGGTCTAGCCGATCATTCAACGTAAGAACAGGGTACACGAAACAACGTGTGGGACCTACCCGAGCGTATTCCCGGTCATCCATGGAATAGGAAGAAACCCGTACGCCTGAGCCATATTGCTTGAATCTGTAATATCTATCATCATACTCTTGATGACACCACCGTTGCCATTCAGCGCTCCACACAACACACGACTAAAAAACACACATTAAAACCATTATATTTCAATTAAAAGTACGATGCCCGAACCTTAATATCAAGCCCCCGAAGGTCTTTGAAAGTCCAAATAGGAACATGGAAATTGATATACCAAACAGACCCGTCAAGATGACTGGCTTTCGACCAACATGATCAGAGAGTCGGTTCCATTGGAGGGTTGTAAGGGCTTGAGCTACGTAGAACACGGAGTACTTCGAGACGAATCAGAAAATAACTATTCATGGCGAACATGAGCACTCACCATGATACCAACGAAATATGCTACCCTCGATTCATCGCCATGAGTCACTCCAATATCCCTGATCAGCTAAGAAATAGAACAAGGCTAATCAGAAACTCGTAAAGTATGAACTCAGGCTGAGTTCACCTGAGGTGCAAACGGAGCAATTGCCTGAGCAGTTACAGGTTCGGTGAGCTGCAAGAAAAGTATAATGGATAATTGGCGCCAGGGTAGTGGAGTTTTTATTTTGACCTGCTCCTCAGGCCGCAATAGAGGTGTCTCTTCATCCAATTGGGACATGGCTGCTAGTGAAGGAGTCCATTCGAGCTTTTTGGATCGCCAACCAAAACATATGTAATAGAACTGACCCTCGTGCCCGTTGACTCCCGCGGTCTTACATAATTATATGGATAAGTATGTCTGAATCCAAGTCCGAGGAGCGTGTTCTTGTGAAATTCTGAATCATGCAAGCTCCTCATGGTAGAGAAATATGCTCAAGCCCTACTATTGTGGATCATCCAGGTCCCAGCTAGTGCAGGGCAAATCACCGATTGACAAAAAACGCACATATCAGAAGAATGTATATGACACTGTTTAACTGTGACGTGACACACCTTGACCCCGATAACTTGAGCGCTTAACATCTCAGAGACGCAGTAAAGACTAGTTACGAGTTTAAGAAGAATGCAGGAGCTCGGCCATTTATAAAACAAGTGTGTTGATACAATGATACCATATATAGCCCCGCATATAGGTCGTTCTTGGTACACTACTAGTAATCTTTCCACACACTGGGATCACGAGGAAGTAACAAAGATGTACCTACAGCGAGAAATGCAATTACCATCAGGAAATAGTACACCAGCCACGCATCATGACCTTCCTGCATCGAATAAGAGAAAACCGAAGTCGCAGATGCTGGGGCAATCATCCTTGCTCCTGCGGCAACCATCTGGGCAATTCCATTGGTTGCCCCAAGCGATGCGCGATTGGGAGCAGCTGCTCTGATAAACAATGCCAAGCAAGCTGTAGGTCCTTCTCAGTTAAGTACCATGCACGAAGTACTGGGTTGACATACGATTGCACATCATCAAACTAGTCGTTAGCACATGTTGAGCGGCAACACACAACCACACCGCCAAACTCATTCCTTGGACTCGGGCTAGAGCATTGATCACTGGGAATAAAATGACGATAGGTATGCCAGAGCTAACACCGGTGGTATGAATGGTTCCTGCGCCAAAATGATCATGTAGACAGGCGTAGAAAAGTAGCTGGAATGCACCATGTGCGATACCTGATACCGACAGTATAGCACCGATGAGGGGAGGATCAAGGGAAAGACCGCCGAGTTCGATGGGTGTCGCATAGAACAGAGGAAGGATCGAGTTAAACGCCATATAAAATACAGCCATAGTGACGTAGCTTGCTGTTACAGTCAGGACTCTTGGCGTTAGCGAGGCACGCAATGGAAGTGGTCTTAATGAAACTTCATCAGAGTTTGCTTCCGCAGAATTGGTCAAAGCATTGTTCGATGGCACGGGAAAATTTGGATCGGACTGTTGCAATAACCATCCTTTGATCAGCCTCAGAGGTGGTGCTCTTGTTGAAACACTCTAATGATCGAACTTAGTGTATTCTAGACATGGTCATTAAAAGCATCGCTCTCACCTCTCTGAATCTGGAATACGTGACTAACCAAGCCGCCGAGGCAAATAAAGCTGGAACGACGCATGGTAAGAGGTATGGGTAGGTTTTCAGAAGTTCCGATCGCCCAAAGATTTCAGGGAACCTATCTGCGGGTCGGGAGAGGGAACCTCCGATGAGTGGTCTAGGATTGCCATTTTCAATCCCGCTTCAAGAGCAAGCAGACATGTTGTAAGTACCTACCCGATTATGGCCCCTAACATCCATGGGAGCGGCATATAGCCGAATGCCTTCGGCAAGTTGGTTGTGTCAGTAATGTCCATTACCATGCTTTTGACGATGCCATTGCTCCCATTGAATGCCCCGCAGAAAATACGACTGATTCATATATCAGTAATCAACTATTATGGTCGTTTGACACGCTAACCTGACCACCAGACCAACAAATGTTTTCGACAGCCCGAACGAGAACATCGAAACTGCTATCGCGAACAGAGCAGTCAATATCAAAGGCTTCCGTCCAATGTGATCAGATAGTTGACTCCAATAGAGGATAGTCAGTGCTTGAGCCGTATAATACGATGATTGCTCGGATTGATATAAGGAAGGAACGCAGGATAATGAAGGATTATGATATGCTCACCAAGATGCCAACATAGTGTCCGACCTGAGATTCGTTTCCGTTCGTCACACCAATGTCTCTTATCAGCTTGATAAAATGTGGTCAGATGTAAGTCCAAGCAGTGCGAATGTACTTACTTGCGGGGTAAATGGGGCAAGGGTCTGAAAAACAAGCGAGTCTGGAAACTGCAAGAACAATATAATCCAGAATTGATCCCAGGGCAAAGGTGTTTTGACTATCGGCTGTTGCAGAAGAGGAGTCTCTTCATCCGGATCCTGACGCATGGTCGTGGTGGTACGAGAGGAAGACAGCCCTATCACACTCTTCAATCATAATGAGCTGGCTGTTGATGGGGTTCATTTATAAGTAGTCCAGTTACCTGTTTCGGTACGAAAACTGATTATGTCCGCTCTCAATGCTCATGCATGTGGAAAATCTTTTTTAAAGAAAGCCGATAAAGTGCAAGTAGCAGCCCAGTGGCATCACGGACGCACCACAATTGCTATTCCAGATATCCAGCCGGTAGAGTTGAGGACAGTGAGTTTGAGGGACTCTTGCCAGTGGCCATTAACTTAGTGTCTTATATACAGTAGATAGGTGTTGGAAATGGACGGCAGATTTCAAATCAAATTAATCTCGGCAGGAACAAGTGTGAGTCTCATCACGTGCGGGGTATTATCTTCCAAAGAACAAAGAACAAAAAGCTCCTGCGTGGCCTGAACTTTTGATTTACATTTGCTTATTTCTAGAGGGAGTAGACGCGCCAGACTGCACCGTGATTGCATCTCTGGAAAAACTTGATGCTAATGTAGTTGTCTGGATTGTGGTCTGCAAGTAGCCTGCCCTGTGTTTGAACTTCACCATGCCCTTCGCCGTCACGGTGGCTGCTTTCGGTATGCCGACTAGTATTCACATAAAATCGCAAGTTGCTACCTCACTTTGATTCACAACGCACCAGAAAAGCCTGCAATACTGCAAGGAGTCAAGGACGCAAAAATATCTCTGTTTGGCTACCGCGCTATACCACCTATTACTGAACATGGCCGAAAACAGACAACATGCAGATCACTAGTGACGATACTATTGGTGATCTTCCCATAGACTAGGATCACGAGGAAGCAAGAGAGAAGTGCCTACAGCGAGAAATGCAAATGCCATCAAGTAGTAATATATCGACCACGCGTCATGACCTTCCTGCATCGAATAAGAGAAAACCGAAGCTGCAGATGCTGGGGCAATGATCTTTGCTCCTGCCACAACTAGCTGGACAATTCCATTGGTTGCTCCAAGCGATGCGCGATTGGGAGCAGCGGCTCTGATAAACAATACTAAACAGGCTACGACTTCTCAGTAAAGTAAGATCCCGGAAGTGGTTGGTTGACGTACGATAGCACATGATCAAGCTAGTCACCAGCGAAAGTTGAACGCCAACAGACAGCCATACCGCCAAACCCAGGCCATGGACTCGAGCAAGCGCATTGGTCACCGGGAATAAAATGATGATAGGTATGCCAGAGACAACGCCAGTAACATGCATGGCTCCTGCACCGAAGCGATCGTGTAGCCGCGCGTAGAAAAGTAGTTGGAATACGCCATGGGCAACACCTGATACCGCAAGTATAGCACCAATTTTGGGAGGATCGAGGGAGAGACCACCGAGTTCAATCGGCGTCGAGTAGAAAACAGGTAGGACCGAACTGAATCCCATGTAAAGCAGAGTCATGGTGACATAACTTGTTGTCACAGTCAGGACCTTTGGAGTTAGCAAGGCGCACAGTGGCAACGGCTTTGATGTTACTCCTTCAGAGTTCGCTACCTCACAAACGGCTGGAGCATTTCTCGACGGCGAGAAAGGCTTTGCATTTGACTGTCGCAAGAGCCTTCCTTTGGTCAGCTTCCAAAGTGGTGTCGTTGTTGAAACGCTCTCATTACCGCACTTAGCGTAATCCAGACATGGTCTTCAAAAAATCTCTCTCACCTCTTTAAAACAAAAATACGCGACTAGCCAAGCCACCAGGGCGAATATAGCTGGAACAGCGCATGGCAAGAGGTATGGGTAGATTTGCAGCAGTATTGATCGCCCAAAAATATCAGGGAATCTGTCCACGGGTTTGGAGAGCGATCCACCAACGAGGGGTCTAGACTGTCGTGAATCTCGTTTCAATAACAAGAGGTACTTCATAAACCTACCCAACTAAAGTCCCCAACATCCATGGGAGCGGCATATAGCTAAATGCCTTCGGCAAGTTAGTTGTGTCAGTGATGTCCATGACCATGCTTTTGATGACCCCATTGCTTCCATTGAATGCCCCGCAGAAAGCACGGCTGAAAAGTAAATGAGTACTTGACGGTTTGGTTGTTATTAAACACCCGAACCTGACTACCAGACCGACGAAATTCTTCGATAGCCCAAACGAGAACATTGAAATCGACATCGCGAATTGAGCGGTCAATATCACAGGTTTCCGCCCTATGTGATCAGACAGTTGGCTCCAAGGGAGGATAGTCAGTGCTTGAGCCGTATAATATGATGATTGCTCGGAACGATATAAGGAACGAACGCAGGACAAAAAGGATTGTGACGTGCTCACCAGGATGCCAACATAGTGTCCAACTTGAGATTCGTCTCCGTTCGTCACACCAATGTCTCTGATCAGCTTGATAAAATTCCAATTGTAGTTAGATTCAAGTCCACGCAGAAAGGATATACTCACTTGAGGGGTAAATGGGGCAAGGGTCTGAACAACAAGCGAATCGGAAAGCTGCAAGAATAATATGATCCAGAATTGATCCCATGGCAGAGGTGAAGTTCGGGCTATCAGCTGGTCTGGCTGTTGGAGAAGAGGAGTCTCTTCATCATCTTGACGCGTTGTCATGGTGGTACCTGAGAAAGATGGACGATTGGGCGCAGTCTATTAAACTCATGCAAATGAGTCGGCAATTGAGTGGCTCCTTGGCTCGGATTAGTCGAAGGATAAATCGTCCACAGGAACATGCTTTTGGAAACTGGCTGGTGAAAGCCCACTTGAACGTAAAGGAAACTACCATCGTGATCCAGAAGCACGGGCAGGTCTGCATTAGGTTAGGCTGGTGCGTACCCGAGCTGCGGCTAATGTAAACGTTCAGCACACGAGGCATAACAATACAAAGCAGAGCATCTTCTCTGTTATGAAACACAGTAGCAAAAGCGGAACTCACGAAAGCCGCAGGGTCATGATGGGGCTAGCTGGCCTTGTAGTTCCTCTACCATGCATGTCAGTATTGTACCCAATTGGTCAGTGTCGTAATCGCCTGGACTTGAGAATTTTCGTGCAATCCGCATCTCTACGCCTGGCAAAGAATGTGTTGTCCGGATTCTCGATTATTGGGGATATCGAGAGCCGGTGGGGATATGGATTTGACATGGCGTGGGAGGAACATGATGAATTACATTCACCCCATCTTTCCTTGAAAGCGCTCAGAGTGCTCCTAGGAAGGAAGATATCTTCAGTAACAAGGGAAGGTCTGTCTGACTAAAGTATTTGGTCAAACCCGGAAGATGCACTGACATGCCAGTAAACAGATAACACGCAGCCATTGAACTAGTGCTATTGGCAGAACGCGGTGGTTTTGCCAACCAGTCTGGCAAAAATCAGTTGTGCCTAGTCCACGGCAGAACTCACGCAAAGTGGAGCGCAGTGTGAACATTACCTCGGTGCAATCCATACAATTACTACTATGTGTAGTCTTTCGGTCGATACATTTGAAACACTGCAAACCTTCGACGTCTCGATGACACTGTACCGTAAAAGCCACGGAGCATGCCACCATCAACATGTTCATATGCGGACTCGTGAAGATTTTTTGGCAAATATTAATTGCTGTGAGACTGTACAGGATCTTGAAACGTCCTTCGTGTGGAGTTTGTCGCTGCTGAATTTGCAGCTCTCGAAAAGGTAAAGCGCTAGTAAGAGGACTAAAAAGTTCAGAGCTTAAACGCTCGAGGTTGAATCGGGTCAAACAAGTAAACAATACCACAGGCCCAGACTATTCTATATGATGAATGGGACGAGGCAACATCAATGCTATCCATTGGGAATGTCATATTTACATGCATGTAGTCTACGTAGCCTAGAATTTTGCCAGTTCCACCCTTTGATACACTAGATGACACGCGGTCATTCGCGATAATGTTGTTGGGAATCTTCCCATACACTAGGATCACGGGGAAGTAATAGAGAAGTACCTACTGCGAGAAATGCAATTGTGATCAAAAAGTAATATATCAACCACGCATCATGTCCTGCCTCCATTGAGTAAGAGAAAACCGAAGGTGCAGACGCCGGGCCGATGATTCTTGCGACTGCACCAGCCACCTGGGCAATTCCATTGGTTGCTCCGACTGAGGCACGATTGGGAGCAGCTGCTCTGATGAATAACGTTATGCAGGCTTTGAGATTTTGAGTTTAGCGGAACGCAGGAAATGTTGGATTGACATACGGTAGCACATAATCAGGCTAGTCGTCAGCGCAAGCTGGACGGCAACACACAGCCACACCATCATACCTATCCCATAAACTCGAGCCAGAGCATTGATCACTGGAAATAAAATGACGGTAGGTATGCCGGAGCTAACGCCGGTCATATGGATAGCTCCTGCGCCGAAGCGATCATGTAAACGAGCGTAGAAAAGTAGCTGAAATACGCCATGTGTGAGACCTTGTGCCGCGAGCAACATGCCGATGCGAGGAGGGTCAAGGGAAAGACCACCAAGTTCAATTGGTATCGCATAGAAAATAGGTAAGACCGAACTGAGCGACATTTGAAGCATGCCTGTCGTGGCATAACTTGCTGTTACGCTCAACACTTTCGGGGTTAGTAAAGCACGCAGCGGAAGCGGCTTTGATTGAACTTCTCCAGCATTGGCCTCCCCAGGATCAACTATAACATCGCTCGATGGCTGGCGAGACTTCGAATATGACTGTCCGAAGAATCCTCCTTTGATCAGCTCCCAAAGCGGTGTCCTGGTGGAAACGCTCTTGTAACCACACTTAGTCTCATCCAGAGATGGGATTTCAACATCACGCTCACCTCTTTAAGACGGATATACGTGACCAGCCAAGCTATTGATGTAAAAAATGCCGAAATAGAGCACGGTAGGAGATACGGGTAGGTTTTCATGAGTTCTGATCGCCCAAAGATGTCAGGGAATCTGTCTGCTGGTCGGGAGAGCGATCCCCCAATGAGTGGTCTGATAGATTCTGTGAAACTCAGCACGAGGGAAAATGTACTGTATGCCTACCCAATTGTGGTTGCGATCATCCACGGAATCGGTATATAATTGAATGCCAAAGGCATATTGGTTACGTCTGTGATGTCCATCAGCATGCTCTTGATGACACTATTGCTCGCATCAAATGCTCCGCAGACAACACGACTTGTCAAGAACATCAGTAATTGACGGTCACAACTACGATTTTATATCGAACTGAACATGCTGACCTGACTACCAGAGCGAAGAAGGTCTTTGACAGCCCAAACGAAAACATCGATATAGAAATTGCTGATAGGGCTGTCAGTATTACGGGCTTCCGTCCGATGTGGTCGGACAGTTGGCTCCAATGAAGAATAGTCAGGGTATGAGCTGCATAGTATGATGATTGCTCGAGGGAATATCAGGAACGAATGAAGGAGTAAAAAACGACGAAGACATGCTTACCAGGATGCCGACATAGTGACCGACCTGGGATTCATCTCCGTGAGTTACAGCAATGTCTCTAATGAGCTTGATAAAATTCCCGTCGTGGTCAGATAACACTTGAAGTTCAAGCAAAGGGAATATACTCACTTGGGGAACAAACGGGGCAAGTATGTAAGAAGAAACAGGATCTGGCATCTCCAAAAACAGTAAAATCCAAAATTGATCCCAGGGAAGAGGTGTCTTGGCCGTTAGCCGCTCAGGTCGTTGCAGAAGAGATGTCTCCTCGTCATCCTGCTGCGCAATCATAGTGATACGAGGAAACGACTCGGACGAAAGATGCAGCTCGTTATACTACGTGAATTCATCCCAATAAGGTGGTCGCTGACCGGCTTGTTGGCCAGCTGGTCGATAAGGCCTACAACGGCAGTCGACAAGAACCTGCATCTTCTGATCAGTTGGCTCGGAATGATTAAAAGATCGCACGCGGCACGTCCTATTATGCGTAGAACCCGGGTATAGCCGCCTGTGGCCAGGGTTATCATGATAGGTACTTCAAGTTACCCGCATTGTCGCCTAGAGGAGCTCAAGCTGATCATTGGCTGGCTAACCCTTACGGTTTGAAGGTCTGCACCTATACGGTGTGAGACTAAATAGAGGATGCATAATAAGAACAGGTCCAAATGGTTAAACGATTGCCGCCTGGTATCGCATGAGGCGCATTTGAAAGACCTGCATCAGCCTGCGGCCATGTGCATGTGCTACATTACGTAACTGCGACGCCGCCCCCGACCCGCCAGTTCCTGACTCCGCCGGTCTGCCATTTTTTAACACTCATCTCGCAACACGCCTATGTCAAGACCTGCAACGGTATCTGTTCCAGGGGCTAACCCACTTCTCTGGACAGTGGGTCACTCGTGCACTTATGTCTGACCATGACACTAATTCTCCCTAACTATGAGTCACGGTCCGCCTTTTACCCTCTGAGTATTGTCGCTGCTGTATCCTACGCTGACACTGCTGATTCATAGGCTCTCTGTTCTGTACATTGGCTTATCCTTTCCCGCAGCGTGCGATGTTTGTCTGCAAAGTCCCGTACCGCATCGCACGCGGGCTTAATGAGCGTTATTGTCCACTGTATGCGGTTGCCCATACTACCTCAGATTGCCCCATTCACTACGATGCACTTTCTTACTTTGAATGACATTCGTTGCGCTTCGAAATCCCTGAAAACTCATGTTCTTGGCTTTCGTGATCTTTCGTTGAGCACCGTGGTCATTGTGATTCGTGCACTGAGCGTTTGCAGGTTGTGTGTGGTTTGATGGCGAGTCGATTGTGGTGACTCACAACAAGGTGTCCGTGTCATCATCTCTTCTTGTCTTTCAGGCATCCGATCGGACCTATTGCGTTGTGCTGCATCGGTTGACTTCTTACTAATGTTCTGATGTAGTGACATCTGGATCATTACCCTGCTTGTTTCAGGAAAAGTCCCGCCGTAATCGCAAAACATTTGAGCGATTTGACGGCCCCCCGCCTGGCTCTCTGGCTCGCTCTGCGGTAGCCGCGGTCGTCGCACGAAAGGCGGTAACGTTTACGTTATTTGCGGCATTTCTCGACCTTCATGGGTGGTTTGCTGCTTTGTCGGTCGATACTGTTTTGAAGGCATGTTATCTAAGGCTATCAAACGTTTACCAGCACACGATCGTCCTGTTGTCCATCCTCATTCTCGTACTAAGCCCGGTGATGGATTGGATTCTCACATTTGAGAAAGCGAAGACAAGATCATAGCGGAATAAAAGGGGCTCCAGTTTCCTACAGATGGATTTGTAGAGAACAGCACGAAGTTTTACTGCAGACAGAACCTTCCCTAATCATGGGAGTAGGGAATGTTGTACACACAGTAGTCTAACACGCAGTCAATCGTTATTGGGAACCTTCCCATACACTAGGATCACGGGGAAGTGATAAAGCAGTGCCTACAGCGAGAAATACAGCTGCGATCATGAAGTAGTATATCGACCATGCATTATGCCCTTCCTGCAACGAATAAGAGAAAATCGAAGCTGCAGACGCCGGGCCGATGATTCTTGCTACTGCCACAGCCACCTGGGCAATTCCGTTGGTTGCTCCGACTGAGGCACGATTGGGAGCAGCTGCTCTGACGAATAATGATATACAGGCTATGGGTTCTTCTCAGTTCAACAGAACGCAGGAAGTGCTGGATTAACATACGGAAGCACATGATCAGGTTAGTCTTCAGCGTAAGCTGAACGGCAACACACAGCCACACAGCCGTACCTATTCCGAAGGCTCGAGCCAGAGCATTGGTCACTGGAAATAAAATGACCATGGGTATGCCGGAGCTGATGCCGATGATGTGGACAGCTCTTGCACCGAAGCGATCATTTAAACGAGCGTAGAAAAGTAGCTGGAAGATGCCTTGTATGATACCTGATGCCGCAAGTAAAGCACCGATGCGAGGAGGGTCAAGGGAAAGACCACCAAGTTCAATCGGTGTCGCATAGAAAACAGGTAAGATCGAATTGAACCCCATTTGAAACAGGCCAGTGGTTGCATAACTCGCTGTTACGCTCAACACCTTTGAGGTTAGTAAAGCACGCAGCGGAAGCGGCTGTGATTTGACTTCGCCAGGATCAACTATATCATTGCTCAATGACTGGCGGGGCTTTGAGTATGACTGTCCGAAGAATCCTTCTTTAATGAGCTCCCAAAGCGGTGTCTTGGTAGAAATGCTCTTGTGACTACACTTAGTGTGATCCAGAGACAAGTTTTCAGCATCGCGCTCACCTCTTTAAGACGGATATACGTGACTAGCCAAATTGTCGAAATAAACAATGCCGAAATAGAGCACGGCAGAAGATATGGGTAGGTTTTCAGGAGTTCTGATCGCCCAAAAATGTTGGGGAATCTGTCTGCTGGTCGGGAGAATGATCCTCCGATGAGTGATCTAAATGCCGTCAACCTCAAGTGCGAGAGATAATGTACGGTATACCTACCCAATTGTGGTTGCGATCGTCCACGGGATTGGTACATAACTGCATGCCTTGGGCATATTGGTTGCGTCAGTGATGTCCATCAGCGTGCTCTTGACCATACTATCGCTCGCATCAAATGCTCCGCTGACAACACGACTGGTCGAGAATGTCAGGAATTGATGGTCACAGCTACTATTTTGAACACGCTGACCTGACCACCAGAGCGAAGAACGTCTTCGACAGCCCAAACGAAAACATCGATATAGAGACTGCTAATAGAGCTATCAGTATTACAGGCTTCCGCCCGATGTGGTCGGACAGTTGACTCCAATGAAAGATAGTCAGGGTATGAGCTGCATAGTATGATGATTGCTGGAGAGAATAGTATCATGGATGAACGAAAGGGGAAAAACGATGAAGACACGCTTACAAGGATGCCGGCATAGCGTCCAACCTGGGTTTCGTCTCCGTGAGTGACTCCAATGTCTCTGATGAGCTTGACAAAGTCCAGTTGTGGTTAGATATAAGTCCAAGCAAACACAATATTCTCACTTGAGGAATAAATGGGGCAAGGGTCCGAGCAGAAAGAATTTCTGGCATCTCCAAGAGCAGTAGAATCCAAATTTGATCCCATGGAAGAGGTGTCTTGGCCTTTGGGTGCTCTGGTCGTTGCAGAAGAGGTGTCTCCTCGTCATTCTGCTGTACAATCATGGTGGTGCGAGGGAATGACTCGGATGAAAGATGTAGTTCATTATAAAGTCATTCCAATGAGGCGGTTGCTGACCGGCTTGTTGGCTAGCTAATCGATAAGGCCTACAACGGTAGTCCGACTCGACAAGAACCTGATCAATTGGGATAAAATCAATTACACGGCACCTCCTATTGGTCCACGCACCTCCGAGGCTGTTCCAACTTCTCCGAAACTCTCACCACACGAACGCATCAAATCTGAGGGAACCTGAAAGTTCGAAAGTCCCGTCCGTTCCGTCCGTCCTGTCCCAGCATCAGGAAAACCCCGATTTGTTTAAATTCAGTTTGAGAGAGCTTGAACGGCTTAATCCGTCGAGAGTATAATTAAGAGTCCCATGAAAAATTGAAATGATAACACTCACCAATCGTGCACGCGAGTTTGACATCACAATTTGCTACTGGTCCCTCCACAACTCCATTGTCGTTATCATCATCATCGCCTTCAGCAACTCGTACATCGTCCTCATCCTCATCCTCGTCCATGGCATCCATACCGGCATCCATCGTGTCGTCACAATCGTGGTTACAATCTGGGCATGTGAGCTGTTCTATATTACTTGAATAAATGACAGTGTGGGCGAGAAAACATGAAAATATACCAAAGTAAGTCGCATAGCTTGAGGCACCTGTACCATCAAGCATTCCACGTTCAGTGAAGTCGGCACAAGCTGCTGCCAATTGATCTAAGCGAGTGTTGGTGCACAGCATCTGCCCAAGTGCATTGAATTTGCTCGAGCGCCGCCATGGTTCTTTAACTGCCTTGATTCGGTGATCGATGAACAAAGTCCATTTGGGGCGCCAAATTGACGGATGAGAAATAGAATGTTGACGAGGGAGGGAGAAGTGATGACGGATACCAGTTGTCTTGAAAATTTCACGATATGTATGAAATCGTCGGATCGCGTCCTCCATGGCATTGAGAGCGTCGTCCGTAATGATATCATGTTGTGCAATGTAACAGAATTCCAGGCATGCACGAAAAGCACAGACTATCTCGGTGGGGACATGCCCTTCGATAGCAAAACTTGCTTCTCAGCGTTCGCATCTTAATAAGAGAAGCATTGTGAATGGCTTGGATGATGGAAGATCGGTCCATTGAATTTGCAGGTGTAGTTCACGTCGCTAATAACAAGAGAATTATAGTCCTGCCTCCTACATACACTAGATCATAATGTACATGGTCATTCGCGATAATATTATTGGGAATCTTCCCATACACTAAGATCACGGGGAAGCAATAGAGCAGTACCTACAGCGAGAAATGCGATTGCGATAAAGAAGTAGTAGATCGACCACGCATCATGCCCCTCCTGTAATGAATAAGAGAAGACTGAAGCTGCAGATGCCGGGCCAATGATCCTTGCTACTGCGACAACCACCATAACAATTCCATTGGTTGTTCCGAGCGAGGCGCGATTGGGAGCAGCTGCTCTGATGAATAATGCCATGCAGGCTATGAGTTCTTTTCAGTTAAACGAAACGCAGGAAGGGTTGGATTAACATACGGAAGCACAGGACCAGGCTGGTCTTCAGCGTAAGCTGGACGACAACACACAGCCACACCGCCATGCCTATTCCATAGGCTCGAGCCAGAGCATTAGCCACTGGAAATAAAATGACGATGGGTATGCCGGAGCTAACACCGGTGATAAAGATAGCTTTTGCACCGAAGCGATCGTGTAAATGAGCGTAGAAAAGCAGCTGAAATATTCCATGTATGACACCTGATGCCGCAAGTAAGGCACCGATGCGAGGAGGATCAAGGGAAAGACCGCCAAGTTCAATCGGTGTCGCATAAAAAACAGGTAAGACCGAATTGTACCCCGTTTGAAATAGGCCCATGGTGGTATAGCTCGCTGTCACGCTCAAGACTCTCGAGGTTAGCAATGCGCGCAGCGGAAGCGGCTTCGGTTGAACCTCTCCAGGACTCCCTTCCCCAGGATCAACTATGACGTTGCTTGATGGCTGGCGAGGCCTCGAGTATGATTGTCCCAAGAATCCTTTTTTAATTAGCTCCCAGAGCGGTGTTTCGCCAGTGGTAGAGACGCTCTTGTAACCACACTTAGTGTGATCCAAAGATGGGTTTTCAGGCGCTCACCTCTTTAAGACGGATATACGTGACTAGCCAAATTATCAATACAGATAATGCTGAGATAGAGCATGGCAGGAGATATGGGTAGGTTTTCAGGAGTTCTGATCGCCCGAAGATGTCAGGGAATCTGTCTGCTGGTCGGGAGAGCGATCCCCCAATGAGTGGTCTAGTAGATGCTGTGAACCTCAGTGCGAGATAAAATGTACTGTATGCCTACCCAATTGAGGTTCCGATCATCAACGGAATTGGTATATAACTGTATGCCTTGGGCATATTGGTTGCGTCAGTGATGTCCATCAGCATGCTCTTGACCATACTATCGCTCGGATCAAATGCTCCGCAGACAATACGACTGGTCGAGAATGTCAGGAATTGATGGTCACAGCTACTATTCGACATTTAACTGGACACGCTGACCTGACCACTAGACCAAGGAAGGTCTTCGACAGCCCAAACGAAAACATCGAAATAACAATTGCTGACAGAGCTGTCAGGATTACGGGCCTCCGCCCGATGTGGTCGGACAGTTGACTCCAATGAAAGATGGTCAGGGTATGAGCTGCATAGTACGATGATTGCTGGAGAAAGTAGTATCATGAATGAACGAAAGGGGAAAAACGATGAAGACATGCTTACAAGAATGCCGGCGTAGTGTCCAACCTGGGATTCGTCTCCGTGAGTGACGCCGATGTCTCTAATGAGCTTGACAAAGGTTGTGATCAGAATCATCAGATATACGTCCAGCGAAGGTAATATACTCACTTGAGGAATAAACGGCGCAAGGGTCCCAGAAGAAAGAAAATCTGGCATCTCCAAGAGCAGTAGAATCCAAAATTGATCCCATGGAAGAGGTGTCTTGGCCGTTGGTTGCTCTGGTCGTTGCAGAAGAGGTGTCTCCTCGTCATTCTGCTGCGCAATCATGGTAGTGCGAGAGAATGACGCGAATCAGAAATGCAGCTCATTATACTACGTTAAGTCATTCCAATGAGGTGGTTGCTGACCGGCTTGTTGGCTGGCTAGTAATCGATAAGGCCTAATGGCAGCGCTTTTGCTGATCAGTTGACATAGAATCAGTCACACGGCACTTCCTATTATGTAGCACCCGGGTATAGCCGCCACTGGCCAAGGGGTTCGCAAGTACTGTCGCCTAGAGGTCTCGGGCTCATCATCGATTGACTGACCTTAGGCTAGAAGGTCAGCGCCCACGCGAAGTAGAGGAGACATAATAACAGAATGCCCAAATCAACGACATTGAACAATTGCAAGTGAGGACATGCTGCGGATATACTACAGCATGAGGCACATTGCATTACATAAATACGTCGACCGTAAGTATATGTGTGTGGTGACCATGCCATTGCGCGCGTACCTATTTATCATCCGCAGGCGCCACAGGTCCGATGACTTATTCGTTTACTTATGGTCTACCCAGTCTGGGGTGCACTGTACACAAGCTAACGCAACGGGAATTCGGGCTTATTAGATGAGAAGTCGTTCCACGAAGTCGGCGGTCGCCGCTCGTCCATAAAGAGTACGACAGTTTATGGAACAAGCTCAAAGTTTCTGATAATGATAGGCTATGTAGCAGCCGGGGTCAGAAACGGTAAAAGCAAGCACCTCCTATTACGCACGTTGCCCCGCATACTTGATTACGTTGTACGGGTAGCCCAGCTACTCCACAAGTACTCGCCCGGAAGGCTAAACCTTACGCGCATGGTCTGCGCATGCGAGACTAGAGCAGACATAGCAAAATGTAAGACCTGAATCAGATAAATTAAATGTCTTTCAGTAGCAGAGCTGAACGTGTAATGAAAGTTCACTGCGTTACGTCCACGATGACTGTCCGTTGTTTATACCCGACAACGTAGATTTCCGCCCACCATCGCTATCGTAGCACCAAGACACCAACCGAGCTCTGTACCTTCAATACGCTTCCCAAGCTGCATCTCCCGGTCATCACCAAACTCGTAGCCAAGGACCAGCAAGGCGTGCTGAAAAGTGAGATCAAGGCACCACTCCGGTCGACCTTTGAGTTCCTCCATAATGTCAGGATATGGACCCCAATATTGTGTCCAACTGGTAGGTCCTGCGCGGACCCGTTTAGCAAGCGTGGCGAATGTTGAAATCGACATGGTGGGCTGGGGATGATCTGTTGAAGAGTCTGCTAAAAGAAACGGGGTGACCCGATCGGAGAAATACGAGATTGTTCCGTTAGGAAAGGCGTCCAGAAGTGATGGCTGGTAAACACCATTGAAGAAGCATGGTTTGAGCTAGTGCAAGCGATCGATAAACACGAAGGAGGTCAATAGAAACAAGTCATTTGCGATAATATTATTGAGAATCTTCCCATACACCAAGATCATGTGGAAGCAATAGAGCCGTACCTACAGCGAGAAATACAATCACGATGAAAAAGTAGTATATCAACCACGCATCATGCCCTTGCTGCAATGAATAAGAGAAGATTGAAGCTGCACATACCGGGCCGATGATCCTTCCTACTGCGAGAGCCACCTGCGCGATTCCAGTGGTTGCTCCGAGCGAGGCGCGATTGGGAGCAGCTGCTCTGATGAATAATGTCAGGCAGGCTATGGGTTCTTCTCAGTTCAACAGAACGCAGGAAGTGCTGAATTGACATACGGAAGCACATGAGTAAGCTAGTCTTCAGCGTAAGCTGGACGACAACACACAGCCACACCGCCATGCCTATTCCATAGGCCCGAGCTAGAGCATTGGCTACTGGAAATAAAATGACGATGGGTATGCCGGAGCTAACACCGGTGATGTGGATAGCTCTTGCACCGAAGTGATGATGTAAACGAGCGTATAAAAGTAGCTGGAATATGCCTTGTATGATACCTGATGCCGCAAGTAAAGCACCGATGCGAGGAGGGTCAAGGGAAAGACCACCAAGTTCAATCGGTGTCGCATAGAAAACAGGTAGGACCAAACTCAACGCCATGTGAAACAGGCCCATGGTGGCATAACTCGCTGTCACACTCAACACTTTCGAGGTTAGCAATGCGCGCAGCGGAAGCGGCTTTGGTTGAACTTCTCCAGGATGAAATGTAACGTTGCTCGATGGCCGGCGAGACTTCGAATATGACTGTCCGAAGAATCCTCCTTTAATTAGCTCCCAAAGTGGTGTCCTGGTAGAAACGCTCTTGTAACCATACTTAGTCTGATCCAGAGATGGATTTCCAGCATCGTGCTCACCTCTTTAAGACAAATACACGCGACTAGCCAAATCATCGATATGAAAAATGCCGAGATAGAGCATGGCAGGAGATATGGGTAGGTTTTCAGTAGTTCCGATCGGCCAAAGATGTCAGGAAATCTATCTGCTGGTCGGGAGAGCAATCCCCCAATGAGTGATCTAGTATATGCCGTGAACCTCAGCGCGAAGAAAATGTACTGTATGCCTACCCAACCATGGTTGCGATCATCACCGGAATTGGCATATAACTGAATGCCTTGGGCATATTGGTTGCGTCAGTAATATCCATCACCAAGGTCTTGATGACAGCATCGCCTGGATCAAATGCTCCGCAGACAACACAGCTGTGGTCAAGTAATTAACGATCACAACTACTATTTGATATTTAACTGAACACACTGACCTTATCACCAGACCAAGGAAGGTCTTCGACAGCCCAAACGCAAACATCGAAATAACATGTGCTAATAGAGCTGTCAGTAATACAGGTTTCCGCCCGATGTAGTCGGACAGTCGACTCCAATGAAAAATAGTCAGGGTGTGAGCTACAGAGGATGATAATTGCTCGAGAGAATATCAGCCACGAATGAAGGGGTAGGAGCGATGAAGATATGCTTACAAGGATGCCGACATAGTAACTAACCTGGGATTCGTCTCCGCGAGTGACTCCAATATCTCTAATGAGCTTGACAAAGTTCCAGTTATGATCAGATATAAGTCCAGCGAAGGGAATATACTACTCACTTGGGGAATAAACGGGGCAAGGGTCCGAGAAGAAAGAAAAACTGGCATCTCCAAGAGCAGTAGAATCCAAAATTGATCCCAGGGAAGAGGTGTCTTGGCCGTTGGGTGCTCTGGTCGCTGCAGAAGAGGTGTTTCCTCATCATCCTGCGGTGGAATCATGGTGGTGTGAGAGAACGACTGAGATGAAAGACGCACCTTATTATACTACGTGAATTCATTCCAATGAGGCATTAATAAAGGCCTACGACGGCAATTAGCACGGTGTTGCTGTCGAGTCGAGGTGACCCCGAGGTGAGTTCGATTCGGTTCGACAATGAGGCAATTCGATGCAACTTGATTCGTTTACACCTCGCATCGAATGAGGAACGAACTGCCAAATGAGATGCTAAATCTGGCCTGCCATGACTTGATGATTCGTAGTACTCCAGCAACATCAGTTACGACGTCGTGCTATAGCATGAGGCACATAGATGCATTACATAAATACGCCTACCGTATCTGGTCAGTGACTGCTGCGCGTACCTATTTATCATCCGCAGGCACAGGCCTGATGTTTATGGTCTGCCTAGGGCACTGCACACAAGTGAAATGAAACACAAGCTGGCGCAAAAGCGATTTTGGCCTCATTAGATAAGTCGTTCCACGAAGTCGGCGGTCGGCGGTCGCCGCTAGCTCCTCGATAAAGAGTACGGCAATTTACGGAACAAGCTCAGAGTTTCTGATAATGATAGGCTATGTAGCAGCCGGGTGAAAGCAAGCACCTCCTATTACGCACGTTCCCCCGTATACTTGATCACGTTGTACGGGTAGCACCTCAGCTACTCCACAAGTACGCGCATGGTCTGCGCATGCGAGCAGACACAGCAAAATGTAAGACCTGAATCAAATAAATTAAATGTCTTTCAGTAACAGAGCTTTCAGTGTAATAAAAGCCCGCTGCGTTACGTCTACAACGACTGTCCTTGTTTACACCCGACAACGTAGATTTCCGCCCACCATCGCTATCGTAGCACCAAGACACCAACCGAGCTCTGTGCCTTCAATACGCTTCCCAAGCTGCACCTCCCGATCATCACCAAACTCGTAGCCAAGAACCAGCAAGGCGTGCTGGAAAGTGAGATCAAGGCACCACTCCGGTCGACCTTCGAGTTCCTCCATGATATCAGGATATGCACCCCAGTACTGTGACCAGCTGGTAGGTCCTGCGCAGACCCGTTTAGCAAGCGTGGCGAATGTTGAAATTGACATGGGGGGCTGGGGATGATCTGGTGACGAGTCTGCTAAAAGCAATGGGGTGACCCGATCGAAGAAATACGAGAGAAGGAGTATTTTTCCGTTAGGAAAGGCGTCCAGGAGTGATGGCTGGTAAACACCATTGAAGGAGCAGGGTTTGAGTTCACATACGCTAGTGCAAGCGATCGATAAACACGAAGGAGGTCAATAGAAAACAAGGACTTACTCATCCTTTGCCATGACAAGCTCCAAGACACGATTACAAGCCTCAAAACTGCCAATATCCGATCCCGTCATCGTCACTGTCACAGCATCGCCGTCCCCCGTAGGAAGCTTCACCTCCTTCACTGACCCTTGAGCCAAGCAAGGGTTGTGAATCATTTTTATCCGATCGTTATCGCCATTCTTGCTAGACCTCAGAGAATCCATGAATTGGACGAGGCGATGCACGCTCTCCCGAGCGCTCTTGAGGCCATATCCAAGATACGAGTGCTGATATAGCACTCGCTTGGCCCCACCGAACTCAAGCTCATACTTGTGCTCGCCCTCCTTGAGACCTTCATCGGCTTTCTCATCGCCAAACTGGGGCTCGAACACAATCTGCGTGGACCCTCCGCCCAAATCGAGCACAGCATAGGGTGGCGCGTCTTCAGGCGAATCACCTCTAATGGTATTGAGAAGATAGTTCGCAGTAATCCACGCATAAACGCCCTCGTCTTTGCCATCCATAATGACAACACCATCCTTATCGGGGAACGGGAAGGGGTATTTGGAGAGAATGTGGTCATGCACATGCTTTGAGAATATCTTCGCTTTGGCGGGCGCCGAGAAGTCGAAGCCCAGCGGTGGCTTTAACAGCGACGGGCGTACAACTGCGTAGGGATTCCGGCACCACGTTCATGGCTTCGTCGAGCAGAGGGTTAAGGCTTCCCTGCCGCCGCACTTGGGAGTCCTGCATACGAAGAGAGCCCTGGTTGAATCATGCGGAACACCTCGTACTCAAAGGTTGGCGATGGTCCGCAGTTGTGGAATTTGTAGATGTGGATGCGTGAGCCAGTAGAACCAGCGTCAATCATGAGAGCATACTGCACAAGAGGGAGTGAAGGAGAATGTGGGGAAGTACAGTGCACGGTTTTGAGGAGGTCTGGATCTGTTTCAGGAGAGGTAGGGAAGGAGGTTTTGGAGGGTGGCGAGGCAGCAGTAGTCTTGGGAATGTCAATTTTATCTTCTGAGGGATTCGAAGGAGTTGTTGTTGTGGGTATATGTAAAACCGGGGGATGAGCATCGTCTATTCCAGGCATCGGCGAGTCTTTTTTTCATGATATGTAAATGTATTCCTTCACTGACAACTATCGCAAGACGTACCAGGTGCCAAATCTATCCTCGATCTTGGTCCAAAAAACCAGACCACGGAAATGAGCACTACAGCGCCAATTGCGAACTTCTTCCATGCTAGCATCCTAGTCGCACGACCTGAACCAAAGCCGCCCTCAAGACGCTCATAGTTGCTGCTCGTTGACGTGAAGACCATGTCAGCTGTCAGGAGCCTGCGAGCACGGGCGTCGTGCCTAAGGTCGACGGACGTAGAGTGACTCGAAGCTTCTGAAGGATGTAATCGCGTAATGGCGAGTTGTCAGCCTTTTCCAAGACAAAGAGTTGGTCTCGCTTAAGTATTAGTCAACCCTTCGAGCACAAGCCCCAAGTTGAAGGAAGAGTCTTTCAGGTGAAACGTGGTCCACTGACACTCGTGGTTGTTCAATGTCAAGTTTAGTTAGCTTAGCCTCAATTCACGCAATTAATTATGACGCAAAAACCAGTACTTTTGATTTGCATGTAATCAACCTTCGACATATAGATGGGAAACGTGAATACTACTAGATGGCGACGTGTAATGAAATTAACAGGATAAAAATCAAGAAAATGACGAAGGTGGGGATGAGTCACGAGGAACGCAGGTCAAAAGGGGTCAAGAACGACCATGAACATGTGGAAAGGGGATACGACGATGCTCTTCGCCAGTGGATGGGGAATGGGGATGATGAACATAATAAGAATACACAGAGCATCGAAGTCGAGAACAGTGGTATCAAAAGAACGACAAAGGGAATGATGAGACTACTTGAATGGTATTCATGGGTCTGGAAGCTCGGGATAGTCGATGTTATGACTTCGCAGCAGGGCCTGGTAAGTCATAGCTTTCGATTTCCAGATCTCACTTTCACGCTTGTATTGCTCAACACTCTCCTCCAACTCGCGCTGGTACTCCAGCTTGCGCTTGCGACTCCGTCGAGCAGCGACCGTGTTTTGGCGCCTCTTTGCCTCAATCTGCTCCTGCTCAGTCATGGAAGGAAGGATGCGCACATCCTCGTTGAGCTCGTCTTGCTCGTCACCGAAAGCAGCTGTACGCGCCCGCTTCCGAGCGAAGACAGCAGGAACCTCCTTGCGAGAGGTCACTGACGGGGTAAGGTACTTGCGCTGCTGTGTGGGAGCATCGATAGGGACAAGGGCCTCTGGCGTAATGTTCTTACGCGTACCAGTCACAGCCACTTTCCGCTGTGGTGGACGATGATCGGCAGGAGAGTCGAGGGGCGATTCGAATGGAGTGTTGATCATTGGAGTGTCGGGGGACATTTGATACAGTTCATCGAAGTTGGTGGGGAGGTGGTATGATTCAGTGGGTTTGCATGGGGGATAAATAGAATCAAAGAGAGACGGGAGTTCGCCGAACGAGTCACCCCCGAAATCATCCAAAAGCGGACTCGTGAAGATGTCCGCGTTGATGTCCGCAGAGCCGAATGCAGGCGTAGTGAGCAGCTCATCATCGAAAGGCGAGTCGATGAGGGGTGAAGTGAGGTACTCATTTAAGTCATTCGAGTTGGTGAGTTCCGGTGTGGCTGGTAGGGATTGTGTAAGCCACGCCAGTGCGGCGGAAGTGAATAACTTACCACCGAAAACGTCCAAAAGCGTCTGAATGGCTTCTGCGTCAGACGGCGTAGCCGTCGATAGCGCCGTGTCCTCTACGTGGACACCGGTCGCGTCGTTGTTGCCTGGGTTTTGTGACAACATCTTCAAGTAATTCGAGCACAAGTCGGCGAAAGCAGGTGAGTTTGCAGATGCGAAGGGTTCAACAGACAGTGTTGAAGAGGAAGGTTCTCCTGGTTCTGGTCTACTAGGAGTTGTACGAGGTGCACTTGGCAAAGATTGAGGTATCCCATAATGGGAAGCAAGATCGGAAATGTTATTGAAGACCGGAGTAGACGTCGTTGGACGTTTTGAGTGACTGTTTATCGCGACATGGCGAGTGGACGAGAAACTTGAAAGTTGGGAACTTTCAAGGAAATTATGTGAGACATGGTGACCAGGTGATTGCGATGGGCCGGGTTGGTGCGAGAAACGAACGATCTACAACCTGTGGGTCGCGAACATGTTGACTAATATAATGGGTTGGTTTGTGTAGAATTGCGGGAAAGGGGGACGTGTTAAAGGTCGGGTCTGGCACAGGCGGCAACGTCGGCTGCCTGGAAGCTCTGGACGACGACGCAGTCAGTTTCCCGTTCATATCACGTTGTGTATGGTATTGAGGTGAGAGCGGTGAGTGTGCGTTGCATCGCGGTGACTCCCCTGACCCCAAAGGCTGCACCGAAAATGTTCGTGAAGGCCCTGGGAGGGGCAATGTACGAGACACATCGGGTGACCTCGATGTCGATGGATAATTATATGCCGACGACATCGTTTAGCCACGCGCACTTTTGATTTCAATCGATTTGATAGAAATCGGTAATATGATTGTGATGTGATCGTGCGCAGTAATGCAAACAAAGCACACGTAGAACACAATCGAATGAATCAGACAGAACTGAGTCACTCACGGGTAAGTTTGAGTACTTTAAGACTCGTTGGACACCTGAGCACTGCAAAAGCCGCTCTTGGGGTGCCAGCTGGTGGTTTGAGGGGAAAGAGATATGGAGGAAAATTGTGACTCGCTATGTGCTTATATGGGAGTCTCTTCACCGCTTTTCAAGCTCAGAGCCGCGCATTTCCTAAAATAGTGTGACAGGTACAGCAAATCCGGTGATTTCTAAGGCACCGGCAAATATTGGGACAACAAAACATGTATTACTGGCTGAAAAATCATCCGCCGGACAACAACTGCCTTCACTTTCCTACTGTACCCTAAAAGCCACAAAAAAATGGCAGTTCAAACGTTGGAGAACACTCGAAAACCATGGTACACCGTCTGAGTCATTCCGGTGGCATCGGGACTCCATTGATGGCTAAGCCGTCGTTACCGCATCCTGACTCACATTTAGACGCCTTCCAAAACCATGACTGAGAAAATTGGGTGCGGCATACCAGGATGGCGGCCCGCTGTCCCATCACGAGTGCCAATCGGATGGCTTGCCGACCAACTAGTTGCATAGCCTTGTGAATATCATGCTCAGCTGCGGACACATCACTACCAGAGAGTACACGTCGTACAATGTGTTAGCGAGTAATGCGTGGGAACCAAGGAGGCTGCGCGATCGCAGCTACTGCGAGTGATAGTGTTCGACTGCGATACCTGCGAGTGCATAGATCTACGCCGTCGCCGATTGCGAGAGCTATTGTTATTAATCCGCAGTCGAATCTCGACCCCACAGATGCAGTTGCTTCTGGAACAATAAGAGGCACGGAAGAAGTGACGCTCCGATATCGTCTGATTGCCGCAAGCTAGTGGATGCCGGAAGCTTCTGTACGAGAGGCGATTGTTCAGGAATGGCGCAGAACTGTCTCCAGCAGCATTGTCCGTTTGATTAGGCGATTACCATCGCAATGATTACATGTGACGGACCTAGGCACATGATCAACCCTGTTTTTGGAGAACCGATCCAGTGAATTGTTTCTGATCTCTGCTTTGTGTCCCATGTCCTCAAATGAGGTGACGGAAAAATTCCAAGCCAGTGATGGCACCAAGGAACGCAGGTCTGCCTGTCACCAGCATCGCCAAGTGGCCGGCAAGTGCGTTCGATGCTAATAGTCTGATACATGGTTAGTAAGTAAGCTATGCATCTTTAGTATCGTGATAAATCGTGTCGCTATGTACCGTTTGTGAAATTCTGGTCGGAACCTGGATTAAGCCATGATTGACACTGCGGTCTCGATAAGTTTCGATGGCAAATGCAGTGCAGTAGTGTGGGGGCGGTGAAAAGGAAAAGTTCGAATATTCGCGTCCTCGGCATTACCTATAGGATTTTTTCACAAGCGAATAGTGCAGTGCGCCAGGACTTAGTAGGAGCAGTGTCTGCTCAGACTGCGGCAAGGCGATGCCACAATTTCAGGAAGAATGGAACACAAAGGAAAAGTTTGGAGACATGAGAGCAAGTAATTTAGGAGAGTCGAGCAGACAGGATTATATAGTCACTTGCGGGCAGTCCAAATGCTAGACTGACTCGGAAGTTGCTCGGAAGGTTGACTCGCATTGACGCAGTGAAATGGAGCATGAGTCAAACAGAGTTTATTACGTAATTTTGTCGGATGCACTTGTACCTTCCTAATGGGATTAAGATAAGATAATGCTATGATGCCTGCTACGCGAGAGTCGGCGTGACCCTCAAACCCGACCGAACATCAACAAGATCCCCAGAAATGTAAAGAATCTGCTAAACCCGTGCTAAAGTCGGTCAGCCAATGAAACGCGAACAGTACTAGTATAAGTACCTCATCCTTCCGACCATAATTTCCCTCAATCACCACCTCCCTTATCACAATGCCCCACCACCATAACAGACACGAAGACCTTGCTAACGCACACGATCAGGTATACTAATTTATACCAATTGTTCAATACACATCATAGCTAATCGTGAGCATCGCAGGTCGTTAATGCGCCCCATCAGGGCAAAGCTCTCTCATGAGCTGATCGCTGCCGCGGCTTCTTACGAGGTGAGTTATCCTTACGATCGATCTTCCCATCGAACCTCAAAATATCATTGCAGGCCATGAAAGCTTACAATAACCACTGCGAGAAGAACGGCCAGCCTGTAAGCCACGAGAAGGCCAAGGAGCTCTTGTAAGTCTCTCGGCCTCGAAAGACATAATCGTAACTGATTTTGGTCACAGAGCCGGATTTGCCGGAGCCTTCATCGACCACATGGCCGAGACGAAGGGTGTACGTTTTATCTCACTCGATTGTCTGTGCAACACATAACCTGACTTGTTATTCTAGTTGGACATGTTAGACAGGCAAAAGGCCAAGCATCATGGTAAGCATCGCAGATCTTGCTCGTGACACTCGAGTTAATTGTTCTACAGCGAAGGAAACTGCCTACGAAAGGTCTGGCTATTAGTCGTCCGCAACGACCCACATGCAATCCGATACCCACCAATATTTAGCATCATTGATCGTCATGTAACATGAGACAAATGTCACCATAACATTATATACAAGCCTTTAAGGACTTTATGATATGCCTCATCTGATGAAAGATATATATAGATACAGATAATCCGTCAAAGCGAAAATGTCTAAGTCGCAGAAGTTATGGTCTAAGTACTGAAGCTTACAAGTGAAGGCATAAGTAGCGGTATACCAGAAATGTACATGTGAGTATCAACCAGCTGGTGAGATAAGATATGCGGAGGTATACCTCCAGACAGGGTTAGCAATAAAAGATCGTTGTCCGAGAACTACGTCCGAGGTAATATCGTGCAGTGTAACCACTGTTCGAAAATATCTGTAATGAGGCCTGTAAATCTAGAGCAATGACACGAATATCGCGCATGACATTGCAAGAAGTGTCCACAAAATTCCTTTAGGACGATACGCCCATTCCGCACTAATATATTGCACGAAGTTAGCACAAATGGACATGCGTCGCAACCGAGATGGAAACCTACCCGCTTGAACTACTACTACCACCGGGCTGCTGGACCATCTTAACAGTTAATACCGCCACTAGTCCATCGATCGCATTTAGTCCATTGACAGCGACACTCTGATAGTGGTTGATGCCATCGCTAGTGTTCTGTAGCAGCCCAGAGACGTACGTCACAGTGGTCGCATAGGTGAAATTATTAAATGATGTTTGCCCCGAGTACGTCGATGTGTTTGTGATGTTTGCTGTCGGAAGAATTGTTGATTGAGAAGTAACATTCCCCACGAGCCAGTCTCGACCTAGGTTATAGCTACGGGATATAAGTCGAAGGTAATTGAAAAACAATGGGAACGCACCCATTAACTATGATATTATGCGAGTCTGCGACATGGTCATTGAAAATCCTTATCAAAGTTACTTCTCGGACGCACCAGCGATAGGCATTTCATATGAAGTTGCCATGAATATCGCGCCCGAGTCAGCGCTTTGCCCATCCTGTACCCAATAGCGAAAGTGGTTCCCTCCTTCGACAGGTCTCTTGGCAAGTTCCAAGGTTTGCATCGCCATAGTCCCACCGAATGACAGCGGTCTCGTTTACTGCAATAGTGAGCTCCGAGCGGAGCCGAATTACAAAATAGAAGACGTACAGTAACCGTTCCCGTCGCCGAGATTAGCGGTTTGCTCGCTAGGGTCAGTCTGTCCCAGACACTCGGTCGAGAACCCAAATGACCTGCCTGCACGTAAGAACAACTCCACGAGAACAGAGGACCATGCTCACTGAAAATAATTGATGAGACCACCGTTTGCTGTAGTATCCTGCAGCACCTGAGAATCAGAATAGGCAGAGATGATGACGTTTATGGGTTCTCCAAGGCCCGGCGGATAGGTGTCCTGGACTTGCTGCATAACGTATTTCTTACATCAACACCCTACGTCACATGGGACAGAACAAACGTACAGAAAGCATGCTCCCGCCACCATCCATCGGGTTGTAGTATCCATAATTTGTTGATCGTTTGTGTGGAGGACGGGCGGGCGCGGGAGGGCTAGTCGGTGGTCCTCTAGCAGAAACCATTGCGGGCATCGGCGATGGTGCAGTAATCAGGACGGCGCTGAAGTACAACGTTAATAAGTATAATCGTACGTCTTTCGAATTTTGTTTGCCTAGACTTGGAGTGAGAGCGTCTATGACGTTCCTGAGAGTAGAAGCCTAGATGGGCCTGCCAACGAGAGGAAATATAGTAAAGAATGTTGTGAAGGGTGAAAACGTGTTAGCCATGCATTATTTTGTTCACGGTTTGCTTCAAGCGCTTTTCATTCTTGTCCTGTTACATAATCACTGTTCGGGACAATAAACTCCAACTCAATCTGACGATTCTCTTGTTTTTTCGATTTCATCCCTGTTGCCAATTGAAGCTGTGTCCCTTTTTCTCAAAATAAAGTTTGACCTTACCTGCAGTGCAAATCTAGGTCTCATATGCTATAGCTAAACGCAGATTAACGTTCCAGGTCGTTTCATGAGCGTCTAAGGGCTAAAACTCCCGAACGCGTGTCTCGAGTCTTTGGCGCTTTGGCACGAGCCATATATGTGGTGGTTCGCGACGAAATTAACCTCTTCCGCACCTAATATTAAACCAAAAGTTCAAGGCACGTTTATGCAGCGTGTTGAGCTGCTGCAGACCAGTTATAGACGCTTACGTGCGGTTGTTCAATCCCCCCCGGTCTGGTACATCGAGATGCTCAGGTCCTGTAGGAATCAATCACTCCCATCGTTAATGCTGGCGCGACAGCAGAAAAAAAGCCTGTCGAGGACATGTACTATATCGCACCCACGGACGGAGAACAATGAATAAAGTGGCTAATTCAGGTGCGCAGCAGCAACGTACTCACCTTGTATCCCACTAGCCGACGTAGCAACTTGACACAGGCCTAGATCTGATCGCGAACACGGGCGTGTATAGCAATGGACGCGCAAACTTCATTCATCCCTTCCGAATACCACATTATAAAGGCCTCGGCGCGCCAACTTTTCGCCACCGGGGCAGGAAGTCTCAAGTTCAAGTTCTCAAATTCTCTCGACTCCAATTTCGATCCGCATCGACGTCTGGAACATTACCTTTACCCAATTTCCGCTTCGAGCCCCAGTCTAAATCTCGCCGTCACATAATTATATGTACCGCGCATTCGTTAGCCGGCTAAGCTCTTCTTGTGAGTACATAAATACATACCGCATTATTACTTCAAGCTACCCACGCCTGGCTTTTTCTGCTGCGTCGCACGATCTGAGAGAATAAAAGTTATGACTGCCAAAGCCATTGTCTAATTTTTGGCGAAAGGTCTTTTGCTCATCGACCATTCCGCCCACGAAGAGCACCAGCAGGCTTCCTTCAACTATCTGCCCATGAAGAGCACTAGCAGGCTAGGCTCTAATAGGCATTTTTGCATGCTGTCAAGGACGCCTTTCAACCTCCACCTCTAAAAATGGTAGCGACCTACCGGTAGCGAGTCTATTTTTTCGACTGAAGAATATATGGACCTGTGCACCCATCAGGCAGTTGCTCAACCGAATGCTGACAGATCTAGAGATGGACGTACGAACGCAAGAACAATTTGGTGGTACCAAGCGACCCGAAATCTCGATTTTGCCGTGCTGCGTGTCAGATTCTGTGAGCAGTCCATGCATACTTCTCTGTGATCTCTTGTTTACTTGTTCCCTCTCTGTCGCCGTGCCGCATTCAACCCCCATTGCGGTACGAACCATGCGCTCTGCAACCAAGGCAACGCGGGGGGCGAATTCTGGCTCTCTGTCCATCCTAACCCAGCGCCGATATGTGCGCGAGATGAAATAGCGCATCAGTATACCGAGTACTGGGAGCTGAGGCATGACGTGTCAGATGCTGCAGACATACTAGCGACGCTTCTTTGTCGGGTTGACCACGCTACTACCACCTCACGTACTCACCATTCAACCATTTCAGAGATTTCATCAGACTGAGGGCGCAGTACAGTAGCTTTACTCACCGGTTTGTGTCGTATAACGTTTGTGATGTCAAATTATGTATACCGAAAGTGCGACTTCAACGGTATATATAGAGAATGGCTAACCGCAGCCCCTGGCAGTGATCATCTCCCTGCCACCATCAATCACCCCTAAGCCGCTAGTGCCGAGGAACTGATGCCGGAATCACACCCTGCCCCCGAGTAAAAGTAGTGTACACACACTCAGGGAGGACAGTCACTGATCACTTCCACATCGAAAATAATTTCTATTGATTTTAGTAAGTTGCTCGATTCAGAGCATGCTACCCACACGACCCGATAGTGAAAGAATTTTTTCGAGTGTTTATTGAACTATATCATGATCCGCTACTATCTCCCAGAAACCCTTCCTTCCCTAACCCAGTTGAACGGTCCCCCAGCGTAGCTAGCCTTGCCTCCGGTCGTCCTTGACGTCCTCGGCTTGACGCTGTCCAATGGTTTCTGACACTGCTCGTATAACCGATCTGCCGCTTGAAGTATTAGAGCACATTCTGGTGATTTTGGATCCTCTTGATGTCGCAAGTACAGCCCAAGTATGTCAACTCTTCCGCGGGCTCGTCTACTCTGCCGATGATGAGCATTTCTGGCGAGCTCTTTACTTGGCGCAATCATTTGATGACCCCCGTCAAGTGGTCAGTTACCTCGGCAATCGCCGGACTGACATCAAATGGAGGGAGGAACTACAAAACATCATCCGCGCGAGGACAGTCGTGAATGATGTTACTGTCTGTCGACCAGATGAAAGATGTCAGGTACTACGAACCCTGCTTGACATGGTGACGAATTTACCGCCTCTACCTTTCCCTGAGAGCGAGCCGACGTCCCGTAATGTGGTGTGGATGCAGACGCTCCTGCAGGACGGCGAGTTCCTTGATCTGGAGAGCCATTCCCATGAAGAAGAACAGCTGCGCGCACGCTTGCACACATGGTTTGGGTTGACTGACAGAGACGCTTTGGCAACGAAGAGAGTGGTTTCCCGAGCATATGTTTACAGCCAGCGCAACTACCGGCCGTCAAACAGTTTTGGGCCTTTTATGCGAGATGGGAGTGGAGTGGTCAATTGGGTGCATATGCAGAAGCTCGCACATGTCTTCGCTAGCGCGTTGGTGGAGAAGGAAGAGGATGAAGAACTTGCTTTTGAAATTTGCTCCATGAGCCTGCCTTTCTGTCAGGGCGTCATACCGCCCAGTCTGGATCTGAGCCGGGAGACTGATTGGGCTGGCGTCGAAGGCTTGTGGCGAATCTCTTATTGCTTCATGGATCACCGGGAATTATTAAGTGAGTCATCAATGTTCTTGTTCTTCAGTTGTCTCTGACGTGGCACATTGCTCCCGTCCAGTTTACAACTGATCCCAATGTATGTTCTACTGCCCTTGTTACCTATGATTATTGTCCCATCTGACAGACATTTACAGATGCCAGAGGACGAGCCACTTGATCACACTATATTCGAAGATGGAGAGTTAGAGGAGACGTTCAGCGCGGTAGACATATTTTTCCGTGTGATCAATGTGGAGCGAGACCCGGATCACCCGACCCGACCAAAAATCAACTACGTAGGAGAGATGGATGGCAATTTCTCCATCGTCGGCTACGTCAAACTCACGCCTGACCACCAGGTACGGTGGCACTTCGTAAGTACCCCAGACAAGTCAATTTGTTCTCGCTGACGCCAAGATCGGGTATAGGTCGCTGGTAACGGAGATCAGCCAGTATGGTGGTATGGTCCTCGTGCTTACATTGTTCATCATTTGGTAACCATATACTCTAAAACAGGGGGGAAGCGATTGTTATGGGCAACATCCGTTCTCAATATGGAGTTCTTGGGGCTTGGTCTACGACCTTGCATGACCCACAGGATCCCATCGGTATGTGCAAATATTTTCAGGTCGATTTCTCACATCAGCGGCTAATACCCTGCCTTGGCAGGTCCATTCTGGATGCAGTGCCAGCATCCTATCGAAGACTGACCTCTGCTGTTCTCACCTCCGACCATCCAACGCCTTTAATGACCGTAATGTCATTCGGGACGACTGCTACGAACAAAACTAGTCGCAAAAAAGTTGTACATAGTATGTGTTATTCGGGTTTTTTTTGGGACATATAGGGTACCTGTCTGTGCGGCGCAACATGTCAAGGTGTAATATAGACATTGATCGAATACGTTGCCGACTCGGAATTGATCATGATCATGGATATGAGTCATTCCTCCGGTCAGGAACACGAGCAAATGATGATCAGTGCACTGCTCTTTGAGTAGACTTGAAGATGAAGCTAAAGTTCTACTGGTAACTACATGTGTACTAGTGACGAAGTTCTCTTCACGCTTCCTTGCTCCAATGAAATCATGAAACCGTGTGAGCCTGATAATCCTAGGCGCCACACGAAGATTCGCTTCTTGCTGATAACAATCCGATAAGAACTCTTTACTCACCACGCTAGCCTCGTTAAGCCAACACATGACGATCTCAGTCCTCGTCGTCTGCCTCGGCAACATCTGCCGCTCTCCCATGGGAGAAGCCGTGCTCCGCAACGAAGCCCTCAAGCGCGGCATCACCAATATCCACGTCGACAGCGCTGGCACAGCTGCTGCACATATCGGGGAAGATCCTGACGAACGGTAAGCACCATTCGTGCTCTCGTACGACCCCCCGCTCAGGCTACTATGGCACCGTGGCACAGGACTATCGAAGTATGCGGCACGGTATGCCATGCTCCTTTCCTCGCCCAGCATCTTAATATGTACGTAGGAGCACTATCGTGATCGTGCAGAAAAGCGTTCCTATATCCCACTCTGCGCGACAAGTCCGCGCGTCCGATTTCACGTCTTTTGACTATATACTCGCAGCTGATGGGTCTAATCTGCGCGCGCTGGAACGACATGTGGGTCGTAGGGAGGGATCGAAAGCGGTAGTGAGGCTTTGGGGCTCTTACCTCCCAGATAACAAGCCGATTCAGGACCCGTATTATGGGGGACTGGTGAGTCACTTTTTGGTGTCGCGGGAATGCACTTTGAATGGCTCGTGCGCAGGATGGGTTCACGGAGGTCTACGAGCAGTGCGTGAAGCTTTCAAACGCGTTTTTGGACGAGGTCGTTGGGAAGAAGAGTTGAGGGGACAATTCAACAGATGGGACGGGATAAAGCTCGCTGTCATAGAGAGCAGGAACGGAAGATACCCCCATAATACCTGTTTTTTTGGTATGCTCAAGTTTGGAATATCTGAAATTATTATGCAGCGCTTCGTCTTCCAAGCGTTAGCCTGATGCCGACTTCTTCGGTTTTTGTCAACCATTATTATGCGATCTTTGATTTCGGGAAGGCTTCTTGTCTTCTTCATCAATCGGAATCGAGATCTTCAAGTCTTTGCTATGATGGGGTTGGTACAGAAGAACTCTACTTATTGGTAGTAACTTACAATTTGGAACAGGTGATTTTCAACCAGTGCATTTGAGTTCAGAACGCATCCCCAGTACTATACAGTGGCGCTAGTCTTACCCTTCTTCACCGAGGACTGTACCCTGTAAGGGTCAGGGGAGATCAAAATCGGGCCAGCTATCATCCAGTACAATTCATGACCAGTCTTTTGAGTCTATGTCGCCATCTCGTCATCGAATGAGACGTGCGGCGCTGCTAGATTGAGAATGCTATTCGAAATTACATGAGTATTCAAGTCCTCTGTATGTGTACAAGCATCCCTAAGTGGAGTGCAGATCTGAGCAAGAATCGTGTCGTACAAATGGAAATAAAAAAAAGAATATGACAACGGATGTAGCGCGGCCTTTCCACTGGAGGAAGGTTAAGATAGGGATACATACACTCTAGGAACAATCATAGCTGCACGGTAAACTTCAGTCTGCCGTCCGCACACGACTCGCACTTCACTTTGTCCATGTTTTCCACCACAAAGTGAGCGCCAACGTGCTCGATGTGCTTCCTCTCGTGGCTGGTGCACACAGCAATTACTGTGGCACCGCTAGCCACACCTGCGCGGATCCCGCTTGGGGAGTCCTCGAACACGACACAGTTTTTCGCAGAGAATCCGAGTTCACGAGCAGCGAGGAGGAATGGGTCTGGGGCAGGCTTTCCAGCCTTGAGACGCTTGTCGTCTGCAGTGATGGTTATCTTGGGCGGGGTAATACCAACGCGAGTCATGCAACCATATGCTGCAACGATAATTAGTATGATACTTTAACGTAAATAAAAATTCACGTACCATATGTTTTTGCACCTGAGGTGGCGACAGCGTAACGACCCTCAGGAATGGAGCTCATCATCCTTTTAACACCGGGCAAAATCCGCACTGAGCGATCAACACTCGTTGCTTCCTGTTGCCAAGCCTCGAGAACGTGTTTCTTCTGATTGGCCTCGAACATAACGATGTCCTGCTGATCTTCTTCCATGATAGAATCTTCGAATTGGGGACCCTGGCCGTAGACGGCAACTTCGGGTACGACGGACATAGTCAGCATATTATTTAGCTTGCTGGCAAATGATGGTCGACGAGGTGAGACGAATGATGATGCACGAGAAGAAGGGGCAGAATTGCTTGGCGAGAAGGAAAGATCAGGGGTCGCGGAGCCGGAGCTAAGAGGGGAATTCAAGACAGGCGAGCTCGCGGGTGAGGTACTCTGCGAGCCGGGACCGTACATGTTGTAGGCATCGGCAAAGAAGAGAATGCTCTTCTCGAAATTTTGAACCTCGTCGTCCATCTCATGTGCCTTGATATGGGGCTTAAATTGGGCGAGATTGTCGACGGCGCGCTTGCCATGGGTTGCAGCAATAACGTAAGCGGGGTCTTGGCCAATGTCTTTGGCGACTTTACCCCAGGCCGCCTCGACAGCTGCGATGGAGTCCGTGAGGGTGCCGTCCTGTAAAGCACTGGCAGAGTTAGATTTGGAATCCCAAGAGAAGAAAATACACACCATGTCGAATAGGACAGCGTCGGCATAGAAAGTGTGAGCGTTCTGGGAGGACATCGTGATTATTTCGTTGAAAGATGTGGTGAGGAGGGTGGATATGAAAGGGTGCGAGACAAGATGGTATGAAAGGGGCTGCTGGAGATGAGAGGGGATAAAGGAACTGAATATTGTGAATTGCTGAGCCCATCTTATATACTTTCGCGTCTAACAAACCTCCTTGTTTTGTTTAGTGACGTCAAGGGGTATAAAAATTGCTAGAAGATGCCGCTGCCAGTGGAGTTGCCTTGACAGAGAAGGTTACCAATTAATTTCGCGCCAGGTTGTATCCGTTTCATCAGGTAGTGTCGATAGGTTCATTGACAGTTGCCGAAGCCCGGACAGGCATTGGCGACTTAACAGGAGGGCTTGGGGTGCCGGGCAGGACGACAAGCGAGATCAATCAACTTGAAGAATTGCCTAATCGAGGAGATGGATTGAAAAACCAACGTGTACGTCGGCACAACGGGTACTAGTTTTTACAAAAATTTGGTCTTTTTGCCGGGATCTGTATTACCTAATTTGGAGCGAATAACGTGACTTATGTGAGACACGTCAATATGTTGGTAGTTATCGTTACCATTTATGGGACCGCATGGGAGGGGTCTTGATCTCAGCGCATTTTCGCGAAGTCTATCTATTTTAGTCACCCTTATTTCCGTGCAGACCGTGTCTCTCAGGACATCCCTTATCACTCCTCATTGACGCGCTCACCGGCGGCGCGTCCGTGGCAAATAGATAAGCTCGCTCCAATCATGGTATAGGTCAGCGTCTCCTAAGCTCAAAGTGCTACAGCATCACCACTTTCGCCACGTTATATCTCGTTCGCAAGAACCTGATCCAGCCAAGTGGTTCTCATGTGTCATTCCAAAACCATGTGGTCGGATTGGCCCCCTGGCAGACCCTCGTTCAGAAGGTTCACAACCTCTTTCTCCGTGCCTGACGCCGCATCTATTCGCGCACGGTCAGGGGGAGCAATTCGTCCAATATGTACTTCTGCTTGTATCAGACGCGTTCTAGTTAGCTTCTCTCTTCTCGGCAAGCAGCTCGCGTTAACTGTTTCGCGAAGGTCCAATCAGACCCTGCACCAAATAACACATAACTTTATCTGAAGGGTTTGATATCCACTCACTCGGTAGACGCCATTCATTCATGTATTCATGAGCTGTGGCGTTTCCTTTGTGAACCACAAATACCGTGGGCTCTCTCGCCGAAGCGGGAACGCCATCGACGTCATGTGAATTCATTGGAGCCCTTGGAGCTCGTTTATTAACCATATAGGCCGAAGTGGCAGTGATGATAAGTATCACCTTGTCATCCAACCAGTCACATATATGCTCTCTTCACCCCAAAAACAATCGAACCTGATCAACTGCGGATGTCAGCGATAAGCATCGTCCGGGTCTTTCAGCCAGCCGCAAAAATGCGCTGTCCATGAATCGGTCAAACCGTCCATCGGCTTCGAAGGTACGGATAAGCAATGCTTTGTTGTGGACAGCCAGTCGCAAAAGAAGTCAAACTGTCAGTCAACTTCATGTATCAGTGATAAGTATTGTCATCATCTTCCAGCCTGGACCAAGAACAGTTGGAAAAAAAATCGCGCTCTCACCCGTAAAGCAATCACAACGCCGCATGTCGGCAATCGCATTAAAACCGATGAAGTTCTTGATGCAACAACTCGAAGGAACTCGTCAGGGTCTTTGGCACCAGATCTGCAGGGAATGAAAGCTTTACTGGGTAGGGCGGTGGACAAAGAATCAGCCGCACAACCAGAACTGGCGTTCACCGAGCCCTGAAAACCAACAAGCTTGGCAACATCAAATGATTTCTGCCGTTCTGATCGACATTTTTTTCATTCTTCTCCCGTGCTGGGCGCGATCGCAGAGGCAGGTTCTGTGCCCCGAGAACTTGGGATAGGAGAACAAAGCACGTTTGCTTGCGAATGGGGTGTATCATTTCGTATTTGAGGATATTTAATATATGCGTAACTCGTGCGGTAGTGTCGACACCAGCCGCCTTGTCGGCGTAGGAAAAGGGCGGTGGTGGTTCGTCGGACAAGGCGCCTGGAAGCACTTCATTGAGAATGCGCAGGTAGGCAGAATACTGACGAGTCTAGCCTGGAAGGACTTCTTCGAGAACGAACAGAGTTAGTCTCCACATCAGGCTGCTGCATTGTCGGCGTGGGAAAAGGGCAGTTGGTACAAGGCGCTTCATCGAGAACTCACTCAAACTCCGCTTATAACCTGACTAGGCAACAGGAGGTGACTCTGGAGTATCGAATGCCGAATCTACCGCAAGCGAACGAGTTCTAGCATCGAATTGCAAGGTGGAAAGACTGCATACATGTGGTACAAAAGATATGGATAGTAGAAATGACGAGTCCTGCTTGATACCATACCCGCACTCTCGAAACTTTGGAATTTTGTCCGTGATGAGGTTGACCTGGCGGGCCGCGGCACTGGCGAAACGCGCCGAAGAAACACTCAATTGCGAGGGAACTTGAAGCAGTAGTTGGAATTGGGAGTGGCAAAACTATCTGTTTCTCCCTCCCGCTGTCAGTTGATGAGACGGAGAGTATTGCTGTGGTTGTGTGACCTTCAACGACTTTGATGACAGATCAGGTATGTAGTAGAACAACCAAGACTCAGCCAAAGCACTTTACGAGGTGCGTGGTCAGTGCGACAATTCAAGTTGTACAAGAGTGGCAAAACTCACCCGGAATGAAGGATACTGTTTCAGGCCAGTTACGCATCATCATAGTATCTCCGGAAATTGCGATATCAAAGACATATCGAGGAGCTGTTTTTGCAAAGTCTGCATATAGTCAGCACCTTCGCGTGGTGTGCGTAGATGAAAACGCACTGTGTCAGTCTATAGGGGTACGTCCCACCAAGACTATGACGATATGAATCCTGCGATGTCAGCTTTCTTTCTGAAATAAGGCGAGTTTGCTCTGCTGCTCATTCGGGTGCTGTGAACTGCCGAGCAACAACTCGAGCATGTTTTTTTGAGGGGTCCTTATGTGAAAGGAGTGAGAACTCAAGTTGAATTGAGCCATGGCGAGACAATCGTACTTATCAGCGCGATGTCACGGTGTCGCGTTCTATGCAAGACGCGTAGTTCACACACATACCCGATTAAGTCAAAGTTGCAAAGTTGGATATTGACTTGTGTTCTATTCGTTCAGTACTAACCTTACCCACACATACACCTTGTTGCCGTTGTAAGGCGGCCGGTCATGGGTCCACGTAACTTGTGCGTAACTGTAATCAGGAGCAAGGTGAATATGTGGAGTCAAAGCACAAGGTCTCAAACCATAGGCATTCCCAAGACTATACATAGCAGAGCGTGGTACCCGGACGTTGAGAAGGACGGCAATTTTTTTTAGGAGACAACAGAAATGATGTCATTATGTCATGGGATCACCGAGGAGCAGCCCTAAGTTGCGGCCACTATACATAGCTGAGCGCTGAGCTCTGAACCATTTGAGGAGCGTTGTGTCCCAAAAACTTCGACCTATCACGGAAGTTCAGTGTGATTACACGGGGATCAAATGCATCAAAACTTTGATTTAGGGAGCGACGGCAGTACCCTCACCTCCACATAATGTCCGAAACAGAACCTCAGTAGAACCTGCCACAGAGCATCCCTCAGAATGGCCACTCTCCCACAATCCCACCTCCTGCACAAGGGCATCGCAGCGGCCTTCCGCGTCTGCGCAAAACGCAACTTCGACAAGAAGAAACGTTACCCTTCGCCTCTCCATAACCTCGCCAACGAGTTCAAGATCGACTCCTCACTCACAGAAACCATCAACCCCGTGCGCCACTATCCAGAATGGAAATCTGATGTTACCCTCAGTATCGCCAACAAAGCGCAGGAAGCACTCACCGAGGACGCGGAAGCCGAAGAAGAGATAAGGGTATACTCAGACGGATCAGCGGTAGACTGAGGCGTAGGAGCAGCAGCAGTGGTGATGACGGATGGAAGAAAGACTAGGGAAAAGCTATTCCACCTGGGAAGCACAGAGGAACACACGGTGTATGAAGGAGAAGCGGTAGGAATGATCTTAGCTCTGCAGCTGATCAAGGAAGAGATAGAGGCGAGAGGAGGAACCCCGCGCACTATGGCATTGGGAGTGGACAACCAAGCCGCAATCAGAGCAACCATTCTCCAATCGAAACCCGGACACTACCTCCTTGACACCTTCCACGACGACCTCCGAAAGATCCTCCCAGATGACGATGGCAGAAAGCTAACTATACGATGGGCTGCAGGCCACACAGGCATCCCAGGCAATGAGGAAGCGGACCTTCTAGCAAAGAAAGCAGCTCGGGGAGAGTCATCGGCCCCAAACCAGCTCCCAGAATCACTCCAACGCAGAGGACGCACCCCCACTCTCATCACGCTCCCCATCAGCAAGTCCGCTCTCAAGCAAACGTTCAACGAAGAGATAAAACAGGAAGCACGTGAAGTATGGAGAAAGTCCCCCCGGCAACCAAAACTCACCAGCATAGACGCTTCCGCTCCGTCCAATCATTTCGCCCGCATCACAGAGGAACTCCCTCATCGCCACAGCTCCCTTCTCCTCCAGCTCAGAACAGGTCACGTACCTCTCAACAAACATCTTCATCGTATCGCAAAACTCCCATCCCCCATCTGCTCCTCGTGCCAACAGAAGGAAGAGTCAGTCTATCACTACATACTGGAATGCCCCGCCTTCATCCGTCCACGCAACATCTTGAGAAAGTCCCTGGGAACCCGCAATCTCACGCTGAAGGAACTGCTCAATGACCGAAAGGCCATTCGTAAACTGCTCACCTTCGTAGCACAGACCAAACGCTTCCAGACCACGTTTGGAGACGTCACCCCACCCAAAGAACGTGAAGAAAGAGACCGCTCGTAATACTGGCCGAGGCCCCTACTCCGAGTCGATGCCATGCCTGCAGTCTCAAAGCTTTGTAATTTTTGTTTTGTTGAGGTTGACCTGGTGGCACTGGTGAAACGTGCCGAAGAAATTGCAAGGTAACTAGCATAGTACCCGACCGTCATTCCTAAGGCTGAGGGCGCGAAGCTGAAATGTGTTGCAGTCTGCTCATAGGTTTTAGAATGACTGGGACTGGAGTCCAGGCACTTTATGTGCGTGAGCATAGGACAATTCAAGTTGTACAAGAGTGACAAAACTCACCGAGAATAAAGGATATTGTTTCAGGCATTATATCAGCATCTCGATATCTGAGGTTGCTGTGTTTTTAAAGTCCAGCGCCTTTGTGTGGTGTGCGTAGACGAAACACGCCGTGTTAGTATACGAGTGTACATTCCGGCGCCACGGTCAACTTTCTTTCTGAAATAAGGCGAGTTTGCTCTGCTGCCAATTCTGGCGCTGTGACCTGCCGAACAAAAAGTTGAGCACTTTTTTGGGGAGTTCTTAATTATGTTGAAGGAGATAGTACTCGAGTTGAATTGAGCCATGGCGAGACGATCTCAATGATCAGCGTGATATGTCACGTTCCATGTGAGACGCGTTCACAGCCTTTCCCATTATAGTGGAGAATTATCCTTTGGGTCGATTCCTAGTTGTGAGAATCCGCTCGGCATCCACATTCAAACCAATCCGTCTATCGACGGCTTGCCTCATACTACAGAACGGGCTGGTCACCAGTCTACTAGGCCCTCCAGCTACACCCCGATCCCCGCAAACTCCTTGCCTCTTCCCATATGGATACAGTTTTCTCCGCTTGTAATGACGAGCCTGGTTATCTCACCACTGAAACAACGCTGAAAGACCTCTCAAATGCTATCACCAATGATCAACCATACCCTGTTCCTGTCGGCGTGTTCGCGGATCTCTGGAAATGCACCTTTCATATCGATCGGATATCGGTCAAAGTTCGTTTGCTGTCTTTTGTCTGTTTATCTGTCTAAAATTTGATTTTGCAGGTCGCAGTGAAAGCAATACCAATGTTCACCCATTATTCTGAAGGAGCAAAGACAAAAATAATCCATAGCTAGGTCAAAACGTCCTCCAGAGCCCGTTATCCTGAGCTCCCTGAAAAATACTGGGCGTTTATGGAGCGATGTTGGTCTACTAATCCTCGGGATCGTCCATCGACAGAGGAAGTTGATATAACGATCAGGAATGAATTTGACTCACTGTCGAGATCTGAAATGAATCCTGTTGCTTATGGTGACAATCTCCCCCCTCAAGCAGCACTCCGAGACCTCTCAAAGTATATCTCCAAAGCTGAAGACCATCCTGTTGCTCGTGGCGGGTTCGCAGATATTTGGAAATGCACCTACGTTGATTGTATGATAGCCCAAGTTCGTTTGCAGTGTTGTTTGTCCATCAGTTCAAAATTGATAATTGGACAGGTCGCGGTGAAAGTATTGCAGGTATGCGCTGATGATCAATTTGGGCCAGCAAAGACGAAAAAGACCAAGGTGAGTTTCCTGACGAAGGACTTCATCTATTACTTATGGGCTGCCACTTCGTAGAGGATAATGCATGAACTCAGAATATGTGCCAACCTCAAACATGCAAATGTTGTACCCATTTATGGTTATACGTATGGCTTCGGCCCATTTCCAGCGATAGTCAGTCGTTGGGCAGAAGAGGGTAACCTGTCGGATTATTTGAAGCGTGAGGGTGTGGCTCTTACTCTCCTTAGAAAATTCCGGATCGTAAGTCTCTTGTATTTCATGCAGACCATAAACTGATGGCAATCTCAGCTCAGGGATATCATAGCTGGCCTGCAATATCGTACGTGCTAATTATTCTCAGTGCTAGACCTGGAGTAGCAACATTCCTCACAGTTCATGCTAACAGTGTCATCCATGGTGACTTCACTGGGGTAAGTTCGACCCCTTCTCAATAATTCTGATTTGGATGAGACATGATCTCTAGCTAGGAATATTCTCAACTTGTTGATGATGTCATGAGCGCTGCCTTTAGGTCTTCACCAACAAAATTCCTTATTATTACCTCCGGCATAACTACATGATCGTCCTGCACATAGCTAAGTCGGAAACGCCCTCCCGAACTCATTATCCTGAGCTCCCTGAAAAGTATTGGCCATTTATCGAGCAATGTTGGTCTACTGATCCTCAGGACCGTCCATCGATGGAGGAAGCTGATGTGACGATCAGGAATGAACTTGACTCGCTGTCCAGAACTAGTTGATTCTTGCACTTGTCTTACATTCAAACATCTGCTTTACAGTTCGGCCAGACAGATGAACCTAGGCATCAGTATAGTAAATGTATACGGTTCACTCCAAGATTTCGCTGACTTGCACTGTATTACCTAACATACGTTGTATAAGGCGGCCGGTCATTAGTCTGCGTAACTGCAATCATTATCAGGGTGAATATGTGGAGTTAAAGCACAAGGTCTCAAACCATAGGCATTCCAAAGACTATACATAGCAGAGCGTGGTACCTGGACGTTGAGAAGGACGGCAATTTTTTTAGGAGACAACAGAAATAATGTTATTATGTCATGGGGATCACCGAGGAGCAGCCCTAAGTTGCGGCCACTATACATAGCTGAGCGCTAAGCCACTTGAGGAGCAGAGATACTCGTGTCCCACAATGACAAGCTTCGACCTATCACGGAAGTTCAGTGTGATTACACGGGGATCAAATGTATCAAAACTTTGAATTATGGAGTGATGGAAGTACCCTCACCTCCACATAACGTCCGAGATATGTCCTCGCCGAATGCAAATTTGTCGCGCCAGTGCGGATGTATTGTTTTTTTTTCATGATTCGGACTTCTGAAACGCCACGATAGTGGTAGAAGGGCTCCACTTGAGTCATTTTGAGTCGATGATAAACAAGAACGTTAACCTGTTGACCCCTCATGGTCCGATAACCATGAAATTACTAGTAGTGGCAGATCTGGCAGCTACTGACACGATACGTCAGCACGCAACTGGCACCCATGACAGCCGTCTTACCACGAGTAGACAGGGGCGGAGGAGCTCTTTCCGCTGAGCTTCGCAATTGGCTGGAGTTTGGAGTATGATTGATGCGCAGGACACAGCTGAGCTCCTCGGTGTCGCAATGCGCTAATCGAAATCCATGGTCGTTAAATGAATTTAAATGTCGTTCAAAGCAGCGTAAGTGTAACTCGAAGACTAAAGCCAACCAAGCGGAGTTTGCAAGTCTACTGTGCACCTAAGTCACACTTCGGTTACCTGGTGTCACTATTCTGAGGCATTGTTTAGTTCGTCGAGGATGAAGGTAACACTGAATGTAGAGGTGACTGGATGATACGAAGCTCAGGTCTGATAAAAGATCTCCGTACGTGAATAGGACAAACCCGTTCGATCTTTCAAAGGAAGACCATGTCTATTAGTCGTCGTCATTCATGGACTGCTGAATTTCATTCTTCCACAAATCTGAGAAGTCGTTGATGTCCCGACCACTACTCAGCGCGAGGGCTTCCATTGGCAACATGTTGTGTTGGTAAGCTGGTGCGTTGCGCGATGCGAGCGGATGTAAAGGCGAGTCGACGATACGGAGCTCGGGTGCGCTCGACCCCTGCGTAAAGACCAACAAGAGCTCTTCGTACGTGAATAGCAGGGGATCCGTTCGGGGTGCATATGGGTTGAAGTCTAGGACATGTCCCCGAGACAGATCACGCGTCATCAACACGTCAAAGACGTCTTCAGAAGTGTGATGAGTGCGCGGACTACGACAAAAACGATGTGACACATACAGTCTTGTTGTCCATGCCATTCGGACTTGATCTTGTCCTCCCAAAAACGCTGAAGCGTTTCTAAGATCTTGCTTTGTGTTTGCGGCTCGTTCATGAAGTCATAGAAATTCGTATCGCGTTGTGATATCCCTGTACGAGCGTCGTTCGTGGCTTGCTGGAACAATAGTCAGAAAACAGGACGTACCTATGAGACGGCCTTCGCGAACGAAACACCTGAACTCGCGACTCCGGTCTATAGGATACCATTTCCTCAGCACAAGCTCGAGTTGGTAAGATGGCGGATTCGAGGGATCGCATTGGCATCCCTCGAAGACCGCGTCGATACTTAGATCGTGCGATATGAAGTCCGAGGATTTCAGTAGGATGTAAACGTCTGATGGAGATGTGCATTTGAGAGGCGAGGATGGTGGTAGCACCCATGATGCGTCCTGTGTTCGATGTGAAACGGGGATCGATTTCGATGGAACGAGCTGACCTTTGGTGAAGAAAAATTGAGCTTGGGGAAAATGGCGCCGTATTCTTTGATGATTTGTCTTATCCGCTCATCTAGATCGGGGAAGGAGAAGGATTGCCCAACTGCAGCGTCGTCCTCATCCTCTTGGTCTGAGGGAGAGCTTTCTGCGGGACTGGCAGTGGGAAGTGAGTACGACTGAAACAGATGGTGATTGTAGCCAACTGACACGTTTTCCGAGCCTTCTGGTACGAAAATGCCGTCCGAGTCGAGGTATTCCTTGAATGCTTGACTCAGGGGACGGATGATGGTGCTTTTGATGCTAATGGAGGAAAATGTCGGATACCATGATGAAAATTGGAAGGAAAGTAGATAATCTGGTGTTTGTAGAGGAAAGATGGAATGCGATGACATGTCTACGCCGTTAATGCGCACCATCACGATGGTATTCTATCATTCACTCCCGCCCATTCAGGTACTGAGGCCTGAGGTCTACTTAGAGTAGTGTTCACAATCTTATTCTAATTTGTCAGACACAGTTTCGGTTATGAATAATCCTTGCTGACCGGCTCCAAGCGCAGTAGGGCACAGTCCTGTGCAAAGCCGTTCAACTTCGTAGCCCACGCCGTCATCCATAGAAACGGCAACCTATAAATGATCTCCCAATAGATCCCACTTTGAATCAAACATAACGATGAACCTATTTACCATCGCTGTACCCTCTCCATCAAGTCTCTGGACAACCGTACGCTCGGGTGGCGCATTCAATGTTGCTGGTTCATTTGCTGCATTATGGGCCCTTGTCAAAGTGTTAAGGATGCTTCGCTGGCGAGTGAGGACGACTCAACTGCTGGGTCCGCCTCGTACCAGCCTCATATATGGTGTTTCGCACGGCCTCGCCTCATCTCACGATAGAGCTGCAATGTATGAACGTTGGGCGACAGAATATGGGGTAGTGTATATGATTCCGAGCGTCCTCGGGCAGACTAACGTCGTGCTGTGTGATCCGAAAGCTATTGCACATTTCTACGCCCGAGAAACATGGACATATGTGAAGACACCCCTTACGTTGGCGTTTCTGGAGTCATCAGTATGTTTCCATCATCATCTTACCTCGTCTTTTTTATATCTCTTGTTAGATCGGTAAAGGGTTACTGTGGTCCCAGGGAGAAACCCACAGGAGGTGCTTTTCAGCTCTTGTCCTTCCGCAAGCAACTAATTGACTTCCTGCGAATTAGGCAGCGGAAGGCCCTCACGCCAGCATTCAGTAATGCGGCGATTCGGAAACTCACATCGGTGTTTTATGACTCAGCATACAAGGTGAGGATTTGTGGTGCGAGAAATGTTTCATCTCTGAACTTGATACCACACCTTACAGGCCAAAGGAAAATGGGATAATGTTATAGAATCGAGCAAAGATGACGATGCGGTCATCGAGGTCCAGAGCTGGTGCGTGACTTTTCTGACTTAGCAAGTGTCGTTCCTAATCAAAACGATTCAAAGGATGAACCATATATCGTACGCGAAGATATTTTGTCATTGACGCCTTGAGCTGACGGAACACCAGTTTGGACACGGTTGGCATTGCTGGTTTCTCCCATGATTTTGGCTCGCTCGATGGAAAGCGTGTCGGCGTGGCCGAAGCGTTTGATACCATCGGAAGCAACCAACCTTCAGCCGTGGACAAAGCTGTTTTCCTGCTTGCATCAGTATTTCCTATCATTCTCAAGATCCCCAACAAGCGGCAGAATCTGTTCACGCAACTTGGCATAACCATGGAACAAATATCAAACGAGTTATTGATTCGCAGCCGCCGGGAGAAGGACGCGAATATCAGTCAGGGAGGCGAGGAGAATTCCCTCATCGGATTGTTGAGTATGCTTTCCGACATAATGATCGTAGTTTTTTTATTAATGTGGTGATAGTTAAATCTGAAGGTCAGGATGCCGAGCTTCATATGTCGGCGGAGGAAGTAGTGGCTCAGGTCTGTGGAGACGATGTATCACAGCCATGATTTGCGAGCTGACATCCCGCAGATGAAGGTCTTGCTTCTCGCGGGTTATGAGACGACATCTAGTGAGTCAGTTTCTTGTCCGCTGCTATCACACTTGCTAACTCTTCGTCTACAGTCGGTCTTACGGTGAGTTTACTGCATAATTACTTCTGCGCGCTTTATTCATGCGTTGATCAGTGGGCGCTGATCGAGCTATCACGACACCCTGATGTCCAAACTAGGCTCAGAGAGGAACTGCTTGCCTTTGGCCCTGATCCGACATATGACCAATTAAAGGCCAACCTCCCGTACCTGGATGCGGTTGTCCATGAAACTCTACGACTTCATCCTCCAGCGGGGGAATCCACTCGTCTTGTGAGTGTGCATGTCTACATGTGAATAGACACGACAACTTTAAGTTCACAGGCAGCAGCAGATGACATTATTCCCTTGAGCGAACCTGTGCGGACGGCGTCCGGCAACATGACAGACAATATATCTATAGCGAAAGGGACATTCATCACGATCTCAATCGCGGCAATTAATCGCTCTTCAACCATCTGGGGACCTGATGCAAAGGAATTCAAGCCTGACCGTTGGCTGACTGAAGACGGGATCGGTGGGAAGGCCAAGGAAGTCCAAGGTCATAGGCATCTGCTGACATTTGTTGATGGCCCGAGGACGTGTCTTGGAAAAGATTTTGCGGTCATAGAATTCAAGGTGAGTGATGCGGATCAGCCAGTTTGGACGTTATTCATCGTGATACAGACGGTTTTATTGGTTTTGGTGAAGAACTTCGTGTTTGAGATGCGGGATGGACCAGATACCCCAGTCGAAACTGTGAGGGGAGTTCTACCCCGTCCACGGGTGGTTGGAGAGGATGGTACTGGAGTGCCTTTGAGAGTTTGTCGGTATGAATGATCGGTTGCGTTGTACGAGCAAGTTTACTCTGTTTTCTGTCACTTATCCCCTACTGGAGCCGTTGTATTGAGATGACATGAAACCAAGACTCCCAGTAAACTTGGCAGTACCGCAGCTTTGGTACGCTCGCTCATTGCTTGCATTCTCCTCAGGTCACGAAGAAGTATGTCGACCTTCTGCGATTCGACTTTCCCGTTATTCGGCGAAGCTGTCAGTGACTCTTTCTTGATTGTAGTTTCCTTGACGTTTAACACTGTGGGTCCAGAATGAGGCAACGATACCATTTGCACCTCCAGAGACACCTGTACTTTTCAGCTATCTCGCTAATGAGAGCAAGAAGCCACGTCGTTTTGCACTGATGACTTCCTTCTATGCTATTATAGGAAATACTCAATTATGCACCCTCTCCGAGGAGAAGGACCTCATCTGGAAGTTTCGTTTCTACCTCGCCCGGGACACGCGCGGGCTTACCAGATTCCTCAGATTTGTCACTTGGCGCGATCCTTCGAAAGTGAAGCAAGCAGTGGAGGAGCATGGGGTCGAGCCGTCTTTTTAAATGATTTATGCGACTACTAAATCTTTTATTGCCTCGGATTCGCAGGTCCAGTATCTACATAAAGCGCCAAGCCCATTTTCAACTTGGTAGTGCTCATGGCGTACGCGAACATCAAGCACTGTGACGTGCATGAGCATCAGGAGAAGCTCCACTTTTGCCGGCCTTCACACTATGGGAGCAGGTGTCCTGCCGGATTCCTTGTTGGCCACGCCTAGCGGGACTCGTGTGCGAATATCGTGACTATTACTCTCGAGGAAGATACTTACACATTGTTAATTTCTTTGGATTGTAAGAGATTCGGTACATTTATTCAACAGCGATGTATTACAGAAAGTCACGAAACATTTGGGCCCAAAGGGACAACTCTACATTGAAACATGTGAGCCGCAAGAACGTTCATCCTTCGAGATCACCAAAATCCGGCACTAATTCAATCTTCAGTCCTTGGAGTCCTCTGCCCTTTGCAAGGTGGCCATACAATTCCTCGCGACTATTGATATCGAGAAGGCGCCATCCATCATCGCACGAACAGTTCCAAACGTAGTAGTGCTTGCCCGACGAAAAAATGTACCTCGTGCCACTTTCTTCGCTGAGCACAAGGGTCCCTGTCAAACCAGTGTATTCTTTGAGCATCTGTTCCACATTCCTAGTACGTTGCGGGACGATCCATCCATTTGGAACGGGGAGACTCTCGGAGGAGTCGGTATCCTGCAGAGGGCAATGAGCATTTCGCCGGGCTGTGTGTATTTATTGTGTTACCTGTGGAAGGGTTTTAGCGGCCTGACAGGCGGGAGTCAACATAACATCTGATGAAACAAGTAAAAACATACAAAGGAGCTCATTGAGGTGAAATGGTGAGGCCTAGGACGTAGTCTGACTGGCGTGGCCTTTATATATAGTAGATCTTGTTAGGAGTCAAAAAAAAATCCCCTATCCGGGATATGATCTAAGTACGCCGTTATCGTTTTCTAAGTATTGGAAGTGTCGCATTCAATCATTCACAGTATGCGGTTGGCCAATCAGGATAGAATTAGGAAAGCTTTATGATAATCTTCAAGAATACCAGTAGTATTTCGACGGAGGACCTATCATATTCGTGCATGGTATACTCGGGCATAAATACCTAACGTGCGATGCAAAACACATCGTATAACAAGACAAGATAGACAAACAGCGAGAAGAGAGAAGAGAGAGCAGACAAAAAAACAATCGGAGAGCCAGCCAGGGCAACTATGGGACCAAGAATAAAGTTAATGAGGGGAGGAATCGGCCAATGCTCGCCGAAAGAGTCCATGTAGTCGAGATGAATGCCGGGGATATAATGCACAAATGGCGGAAAAGAAAAGAAAAAGGCAAATTACAACTCGGAATTCTTTCCCAGTCATCAGTACGTAGTCACCCACAGTTGTCAATTGGACTTACTTTGGAAAGAGGCAGGGAAACACACAACGACCCTATGATTGCTATGCAAACACCTCAGTCACAGTCCGTCGCCTCTCCCGCCTTTGCGAAGGTATAGCGACGGTGCGTGACTGAGAACTCCCATTGTTGCCTTCCCTTTCGTCACGAATGCTGTCCAATGACATACGAGCTGCTCGTGAACCAAACGTCCGCCGGCGAGTATCTCGCTCCGTCTCTGAGCCTGAAAGTGGAGAACGGACTTGAGCAGGCGAAGGTGCCGGAGGAACATTCGTGTCTTCTTCAGTGTTAGAAGAGGACGTAATGGCCTTCCTGCGTGCCTCGTCTCGTGAGTGCTGCTGTTGTAGCGCAGATAGTGATACTTCAGAAGGACGCGAGAAGGTTACAGATGAACGAACGGAGTCTTTGGAGTCAACGCGGGATAGAGGGAATGTTGAATTTTCAGGGGAGTTGGATACCGTATGGGCAGTTACAGCGGTTGTCGGATTGGCGGATGGCAAGGGGATACCTCGGATGGTAGCGGCGGATGTAGTAGATGGTTTGCGATTGTTGCTTTTGTCTAGCGAATTGCTTGTCAACCTGCCCATAAGCGATTCAGAAGGTAAGGTAGGAAGAGGTGGGGGGATGGCAAGAGACGGAAGTGGTTTTTGGCGGCCCGCAGGTACACCCCGAGCGGCAGGTGTTGGTGAAGGCTCATACTCAAGGGAAAGATCAACAATATCGGATGAGATATTATGAGAAGCGAGTGCATTTGACGTCATTTGACGATCACGTTGTTCTCGCGGTGTGAAAAGCCTACGCGTGGCAGACAGCGGCAGCGGAGGGAGAGGAAGGGAATTGCGTGACGAAGAAGGCTGATCCTGATCTGGATCAAAGTCGCTTGACGAAGGCGGTCGTGAGACAGTTCCTTCACCGCGACCAGTGAGCCTTCTGGACGAGTCAGCAGTGGAGGCAGAAGGCTCCCAACTCCGTCTTGACTCCACACTCCTCCTTCCATCCAGTCGACTTCTATTACTGCTCCTATCTATTTCGGGTGTTCGGCGAGAAACGTCATCACCAGGGCCGCTTCTAGAGTGCTGTGGTTCGGGATCATTCAAAGGACCAGCAGATGCCTCCTTCACAATTTTGCCGACTCCAAGCAAAAACCCTGTAATCGTTCGGACGACTTCGTCGCTCACACGCAGGCTCTCGCGGTACTCCCCTCCCACTCTCCTCCAGATTTCACCGGTGGGTATCTTGCCCGATCTCTCATCATCCATCTCGGCGTCAATCTGCTGTTCCAGCGCTCGATTTGTACCCGTTCTCAACAACGCATTTAACTTCTCGGAAGCAAGAACGATGGTTTCTGCGCTGCGGAACAGTTCTGGTACGGATGCAGACTGATTCGGCAGACGGGACAAGATATTCTCGAACATTTTCAGAGACTCTAGCATGAGCTGGGTATGCTCCGCGCTCTGTTGGTGACTAGAGACCGACGCATTTCCAAGAGGTGTCATTGTGGTGTGACGTCGAGTGAGTGTGCCGCTACGTGATCTGTCTGGTGGTGTTGGTGCCGCTGGGACTTGTTGGGGTGGAAGCGGACGGATACCAGGCGATGCTCCCGAAGGTTGTCGCTCAATGCCCGAGTATTGCCGTCTGGATCGGAGTAAAAATGCCGCTCCCCTTCCAGCACCTCCATCCTCCCCATGATAGAACTCTGCCATCGAGGTTGCTGGCCTTGAAGAAGTTACGCGCCCCCCTCTCGAATCTCGTTCAACTAAAAGTGAAGATGATGCCCTGCTCGGATCTGAAGACAGATGTGGCCTTGCGGAGGGACCTGCACCTTCACTGAGTCGTGTGCCACTGGAGCCGCTTGCCCGACTCCTGTCATCCGCCACTCTATCTTCGTCCTCCCACTCGACGGTTCGATGGGTGCTGGAGCCAGCTGTCCGTGCGCGACGCAAAGACACGTGCGAGCCATTGCTGTGTACAAAGACGTCATCATTGGCCTGTGTCACGTTCCGCATACCTATGCCAGCAGCACGTAGGCCTTCACCAGCCAGGCGTCCTCCAGCTCCCAGGGTGCTTTCGGCACTGCCGCCGCGCTGCGTTTGTCTGCGGCCAGAATCCGGAAGGCTTGAAATATCGTCCGATAGCCAACGCGTTTGGTGACGGCGCGTTAGTTCGCGAACGGTTGATGGAAGATTGGCACGAGCGCCGCGTGGTGAATATTGAGGATTGGCATTTCCGTATGAGGTTCTGTGAGAAGTGTTGGCATTAGAAGTGTAGCTATCTTGATGCAAGTTGTGATGTGGTGTCATAGGCTCGATGGAAGTCTGAAGTTTGTCTGTCAGCAGGAGTCAAGGAGACGAGAATAAATTGTGTTACCCTGCCATCCAAAGTACGGACTCGATCACCGTCTCTGAATTCTCTTGGAAGTGGCTGCCGCGAACGTCGATTAACGCTTCCTGTGCCTGTTGGACTTCGTCGTGAAGATGCCACAGCAGCTAGTGCGGCGTTCGTCACATCGTAAGATGCGTTATCTCTAGACACAGATAGTGCACCGGCGATAGATACTCGCTTCCGAGGAGTGTGCGAGGGGGCAGGAGAAGGCTGTCGAGATCTAACCGGTGAAGCGGGAGCAGATATGCGGCGTTCTCTTGTACTAGTGTTTGGAGGAGGCGTCAACGACCGTTCTGGAGATGAAGAACCATATGAGCGAGAGTTGGAATGCGAATTAGAGTACGAGGGAGTTGGAGCGCGCTGACTCTCGCGTTCTGTTTCAGAGCCAGAAAGTGCGCTATCATATTGCGGTGCTCCATCATACTGTCTTGTCGTAAGGGCAGAACGCGAGTGGGAGGAAATCCGGGAGGCTGCAGAAGAGGAAGATGAGGATGAAGATGCATGGATAGGAGGAAGCGGGGATCGAGATATACGGGAATTTGCAGGAGACGGAGTGCGGGAAAAGGAAGAGAGCTTGTTCAATGCCTGTGTTATGAAACAAAGGTAGTAAGGTCAGATAGTATAGTTCCATGTATGAAACGCGGAAATCGCCAGGACAAAAAAATGAGGTTAGAGTTGTTGTAATTCACAATAACATGAGACACGTGCAAGTTACCAAGGGCAGGCTCCAATTAGAATGAGCGTCAAGGAACCAGAGGAGCACGTACCATGCGGTTGCGCTCAGCAAGGCTTTTAACTCGTTGTAAGGCCATGAGGTTTTCGTTTGGACTCTTTATTGCATGACTGCGGTCAAGGCGAGCGGTGTCGTCTTCTTCATTTGAATAGTCGTTTTCGTCATCGTCATCGTCGTCAATATTTCTGGAAGATTTTTCGGATATGCTGGGTGTGTCATAATTACGGTGGGTCATGTTTACGCTACCGGCATACGAGGCAGGTCGCTGGCGTAGACTGCCCGCGGATGTACTCTTGTTATCACCTGTTGAACCACTTCCCGTTGAATTGGTTGCGGGTGGTGAAGGAAGGCCAGATGAACTTGACACTGCACTTGGGCTTTCTGGAGGCTCAGAAAAGTTAGGAATGACCTGCTCCTTGGGTGGTAACGATCCCAGGAAGATGGCGGATAAAGGACGCCTCGAAGAAGAAATGAGTGGGCGCGGCGTCATCACAGCCTGAAAGGCTAATCATCAACCGCAAAGGGAAAATAAAAGAAACTTGATAGCGTCCTCGCTGTTGAGAACAGCGAGCAGAAATTAGTGATGAGGCAAGCTGGACGCCTTGGGCAGTGACTACAAAGCAGACGGTCCAAGGGAAGCAGTCGTGGGAATTTCAGGGACATACTTATGTCCTGATCCGAATTAAAGCCGACGGGAGCGGAGCCGGTAATATATACCAACTCTATCAGCTTGCCACAGACACTGACTCCAAGATGGTTTGACTGATCCGTCATAGACGACAAAGAGAATGCAGCATTTCCGTTATGTCCAATATACTTGGCAGATGCTGCATCCACCTTGTCCGATCCTCCAGGAGTGACACTATTATAGTACTTGCTACTATTACTTTGCCCTGAGCTCAATCCGGCCGGACCCGCGGCCGCTGTGAATGAATCATTCATCGACGTTAGCTTCGCTGACGACCATCTCTGATATGGCGAACACCGAAGATGATGTTACAGTGAGTGGATGTGATATTATAAACTGCCTGAAACTGATAACAATGTTTCATCAGTCTGCTCGTGATTATACCGTCATCGGAGACGAACTGTATGCCCTGTTTAGAGATCAGGGTGATCTGCAAGCCCTCCAGCTAGCTATTGGTCATTACAACGCGGCCCTCACTGAAGATATCCTTGATTCCCAATGCAGCAGAAGCGACCAACTTTTGAAGTTGGGCACCGCACTATCTTGGCGTTTCGATCTCGTTGGTGATACTGCTGACTTGGACGTTGCCATCAATTGCCACAGGGTGGCCATTGATCTTCAAACGCCGGATAGTCTTGATTTCCCCATCATGCACGTCAAGCATGCTCAAATGCTTATGAAACGCTTTGGGCTCCACGTAAACCAGTCAGACATTGATCTCGCAATTGAACAATACGCATGCATCTCCAATCAAACCGATCCTGCACACGAAGCATGGCTGGTTGCCCTCGCCGATGCACTGGTCACTCGCTTTTCCCACTGGGGGGACGTCAGAGACCTTAGCCAAGCTATCCATCTATATGAATCTGTAGTCAACTTCGATGCCTCCAACGCACTCACTTCTGTGCTTGGTAATCTATCCCTCGCGCATTTCTTTCGCTACCAACAGGAAGGTGATGCTCCAGATCTCGCATCATCCATTGCCTACTCTACAGAAGCTCTCGATAAGATATCCTCCGAAGATCAAAACCGTTCCGTCTTGCTCAATAACCTTGCGAACGGCTTACTTCTTCGCTTCAAAAAGCTCGGGGGCACTGATGACTTGGAGCAAGCCATCAAATCCTATGGTTCTGTCATTGAACTATGTCCACCGGGGCATAAAGGGCGTCTCCGTGCCCTGAGTAATCTTGCGAGTGCAATAATGACCCGTTACGAACTCCAAGCGTCTCTAGTAGACCTTGAAATCTCCTTAGGTTATTTCCGCGAAGCGCTCGATATCTGCCCCAAAAATCATCCAGATCGCCCCATATTGCTCGATAACCTTGCGACTACTCTCCGCAAGCGTTTTCAACACACCGGTGACATAATTGACTTGGAAACATCCATCGAAAATCATTATGAAGCACTACATGCATTGCCGCCGTCTCATCCCCATCGCTCTGATACATTATGCTCGCTTGGCAACGCCCTCCAGTCCCGATTTGCGTTTCAGGGGGATCCTGATGATCTCGTTGCAGCTGTAGACCGCTACAGTGAGGCTCTCCGCCTGCGACCTCCATCACATCCAGAACGCGCTGACTTGTTAAACAACATTGCCAATGTCGCTTTCAACCTGTTTACCGAACAGAGAAACCCTCGTAATCTCGACCTGTCCATCGAGCACTACTCTGAAGCGCTCCAGTTCAGCCCAGAAGGGTTTCGTCGGTCGTTGTTACTTCACAATCTCGCTTCATCTCTTACGACGCGTTTCATATACCGCAATGATGCCAAGGACCTGGACTGGGCATTGGAGCTAGGTGCTTCTGCATTGGAACTACGTGAAAGAGGCAATGAATACAGATTGTCCTCTCACATCATGCTAGCAAACGCAAAGGGTCTTAAATACGAGCTTGAAGGTGATCCTGCCATGCTTCAAGCTGCATTTCAACATCTTGACAAGGCACATGGTATGTGCACTCCTGGCCACCCGTCCCTTCTTGACATCTGGGAAGAGTATTCTCGTATCCACATTCATGCCTACTCTAAGGCACCGCAATCCACAATCCACTTGGAGGAAGCATTTCGGTACTTCAGAAGTGCATCAACTCACATATCCGGAGGCTCGCTGCCAAAATTCCGCGTTGCATTACGGTGGATCAAAGAGGCGGAGGTACACAAGCACCCATCAGCACTGGACGCCCACCAGATTGCTTTGAACATGTTCGACCGCCACGTCACGACGAAGCCATCCGTTGAATCACGGCATCGCATAGTCCGTGAATACGCAGCCTCTTTGGCTGTAGACGCCGCATCGTGTGCTCTCAGACTTGGGTTGGTCACGCTCGCTGTGGAGATGCTGGAACACGGACGAGGTATTTTATGGACATACCTCGGGCGTTTCCGGACGCCGCTGGATGACTTGCAGAGCGCCGGTGAACATGGTTGTCAACTAGCCTCTGAGTTTGTAAGGCTGGGCTCCCTTCTCGAAGACGCAGCGTGTGGTGCTGTGACTGAAGAGGGATTACAGCACTACCGAAGTCTCCTCCGGGAATGGGACGGTGTGGTAGATCAGATCCGGCTCGTAGATGGGTTTGGCGACTTTCTTCTCGCACCGAGCTTTTCTAAACTTAAAGAAGCGGCAAAGAATGGACCAGTGATCATCACTAATGCCAGTCAATACTCCTGTGATGCAGTGATCGTCCATCACAAGCACGACCCAATCCACATCCCCCTACCCGACATCAACACATCTGACATCCTTCGATTGTCTGAACAGTTCAGGTACTTTGCTACCAATCGCGGCACAGGACGCTCCGCAGAAAGGGAGCTTACTGAGTTACTACGTCAAACATGGGACACTGTCGTCTTTCCTGTAGTCAAAACACTAGAATCCTCTCTTCACCTTCCTCAAGGTTCAAGGATATGGTGGTGTCCCACTGGTCGTTTCAATAGCATCCCTCTTCATGCGGCAGCGCCGTTCCGGAAAGGCGAGAAAGGTCTGCCCAATTACTATATTTCATCATACACACCGACCCTTTCTGCTCTCCTGCGGTGCCAAAAACCACGTCACGTTTCCAACGATAAGACCCCGCCACGGATCTTGGCAGTAGGACAGGCAGCACCCACTGGTGGTTTTGCAAAACTCGGGACGGTTGATGAAGAACTCGATTCACTTCAAAGCATCTTACCGCCCGTCATGCCTATGACACGAATGACTGGCGAAAGCGCAACACGTTCGGAGTCCCTCCGCGCTATTCATTCAAGCCCTTGGGTTCACCTTGCCTGCCATGGGAAACAAGATGTGACTCGCCCTCTCAAGTCATGCTTTGCCATGAGCGATGGACCTCTGGCGCTCTTGGACATCGTTCGCGCACCATCCGATTCCGCAGAATTTGCATTCTTGTCGGCGTGCCACACCGCCGCTGGAGATAATAAAGCCCCAGACGAAGTTGTGCATCTTGCTGCTGCGATGCAGTTTGCTGGCTTTAGAGGAGTTGTTGGAACTATGTGGGCTGTGGATGACGCCGTCGTGGTCAATATGGTCTCGGCGTTTTACGAAGCCCTCCTCGAAAGATCACCAGATGGACTAAATTCTGAGCATGCAGCAGTGGCTTTAAATACAGCCGCAAAGAGAGTGGATAAAAGTGTTGTTCCACTGCAACAAAGGATTGTGTTCATTCATATTGGAATATGACTAGAAAGATGCTCAGGGAAAACGTACATACCAACTGAAAGGCTAGATACAGATACGCTGTATTATTTACGACTCCTAGAGGCGACACGTTTGCTTTTTCCTGGCCTCTTACTACCTCCTGCTCCCCCTCGTCCTGCCTTTGACCCATGTCCTCCTCTTTTTCCTGGTGCAGAATCAAAATTGTCGGTGGAGGCTTTGGTGTTTTGTTTTGACCTCCGGCCTTGACTACCAAAGCCGAATTTTTGATCGCGTGCATTACGCGTTATTTTCTTCCCACCAGGGCCTTTGGCATGCTTAGCAGGCCTATCAGCAATGGCATCTTCAACCGCGATATCAAATGCATCGCCACCCGCGCCATCTGCCTCAGCATTTTCCAGGGCACCTTTGCGTTCTACGAGAACATTAGTGAGTTGATTGTCTCAGCAGAAATACAGACATACTTCTTTTGAGCCCTTTAAGTCGCTCTTCCATGTCCTTCTTGCTACGTTCTCTTTCCTTGAGCTTCTCCATCTGCACCTGCTTGCCAAACTTCTTCCCCTCCCTCTCTCTTCTCTTCTCTTCCGACTTCTTGATCCCGGCACGTTCATCGAGTAACCGTGAACGAAGACGCTCCATGTGCGCGTCGGACTTGACCATCTCTGCAAAATAATCTGAGGGGCGCGTAAAAGGCAGAGAATGAGAGGCAGCAAGGGTGCGGGCAGTATTAGCGGCATGTAGTGCTTGTTTATAACTAGATGCAGAATGAGCTTTTGTTAACGAAGCAAAGCGGAAAGTGCACTAACAACGCAAGCTCGCGATTGAGGTCGTCATCTACATCGGCCTCTATTACTTGAGGATACGATATGACGAGGGTTTCTGTCCACGATAATGATGGGTCGAGTCGAATTGCCTCTCTTATGCGACGAAGAGCAACCTGCAATAGGAAAGTAATTAAGCTTCGCATGTCGCTTGATCAATGGATAAACACATACGGTATTGTCGATTTCGACTTTTTGTTCTGGAACTACATCTTCATCAACATGACCGTCTTCGAGATCATCAAGCGCCACCGGCTCTTCTTCATATTCTGAACCATCTGAACCATCTGAACCCGCTTCACTCCCATCCTCAAAATTTTCTTCATATTCAACCTCTTCCCCCTCCTCCCCACTGTCGCTGGCTGAGCCCTCGTCCGAATGTGGATGTGCAGGATACGGCCGGTCTGGATGCATGTCTGAGGCGGACTCGAAGTCTGGGATCAGGTGGAGTTGGTCAGTTTCCGCCTCTGCTACCGTAATTTGATATTTGAGTCGACTTCCTAATTTGGTTTTACGGCCTTGTAAAATTTTCACCAAGTCTGCGGTGTGCTATTCTCACCAAGTCGCGAGCATATTTTACACAAGTAGAATAGAAGTAGATGAAACATATATTCACAAGACACATCATAGGACATAAATTTGTGAAGAATGTAGCGGCAAAGATGCAACGGTATACGAGAATGGATGTTGCACTGAGTAATAGGACGGATAAAATGCTTGAGTTGTCGTGATCTGTTGTGCAGGCGGAAAGACTGGGTGGCACTCGTAGTATGACAGTGTTGGAGAAGGCGCAATAACAGAAATATTGCATGCTCTGCATCTCCGCAAAACTCGAAGCGCGAAAGGAGAGCACTGGCGTATTCCATGACGAGGGCACACCTGGGTGCTCGAGGGGACATAGAGATAGTGCAGCAGCGAAGTTATCGATGACAAGGCGGAGGTCATTGAGCGTGTCGTCTTCTTTGAAACGAATAAAAAGACCTAGGGCAAAGTCCACAAGGGTGATCACTTGCATTAGGTGTCCAATCGGGCGACTCGGAAGAGTTAATCCTGCAAGGTAACATTTCATGACGCATACAAGATCTGTACGACTGCCCTGTTGCTGAGAGCGCACGACCAGAATACCGCCCAGCAATTCACCACAACCATCGGAGGACAGATCCAAGGTTACGCCCAGCGCTCCACGGTAGTGTGATAGCAAGGTCCAGGTCTGAGGGGTTTCCTTACAGAGTCTTGTACAAAGCTTGTGGGCTCATTGCAGGAGCTGAGGGCACCAGTTTGCAACGTGGCACTAAAAGGTATAGTCAGAGCCTAGTACCTCATCGATTTTCTGCGATGCAGGATCTCCAGATGTAAGCTGTCTTGACATGGGGTGTGGTGAATATCAAACTGTCGTTGTGCTCAGCTGATGATTGTAACCAGTAAGTGGTAAATCATGATACAAAGGTTAGCATGTATATTGTGAATGTTCACCTCACTGTTGTGGTCTGCGGAGTATATCCGCAAGTGGATTATCTCAACTGACGATGGAAGTTTCGTCTGTCTGGCATGAATTACAACATAGTATGCATACCATAACGATGCACCGACCGGTGACAACTTCCAATTTGTGACTGCTGAACATTTTCGGCATCTGTTCGTGAGCAGGATTCCTCGTATTAGGGTAAATATGACCAACGAGGTACTCACCTGTATGAAACTGAGGTGACAAGAGATACCTTCCGATCCTCCCCTAGCCATCAGGTACCTGTCAAACGCATCTGTGCAGAAGACCAAGATACTTAGATCAGGTGTATCAGCGTATGTCACGCCCTGATTACTCAGGGTCTCTCGAAAATGCGTGATTTGGACCGACGGACAGTTCTGATCGGCCTGCCGACGGAGCGTGCCCAGGTGTTTCTGAGCACTCCTAAGTCTGAACCCTAGTTACAAGGGGCCAGTCCCCTCTTGTTTATGGAAGTGCCGCAGACTGGCATGACATGAGTCATTCGTTTCGAATGTGATTTAAACGGTTGCAGAACTAACGGGACAATATCATCAGCCAGGTATTCTTGTACACACCGAATGAAGCTTCCGAGTCAGAGAAGCATTAATATTGTCGGTCTAAACAATGCAAGCGTCGCAGCGAGAGAACCGAAAAAAAGATGTGCTTCCTTCTATAGGAAGTAGCGCAGTAGCGCACCTGCAGTATATATGGAGAAGTGGAACGCACCTGTTCCCTGGATACTCGGTCAGTTGGTCACTTCGTGTGATGCATGTTCCACTGCGCCAGCTTGAATGATTGTCCCGGCTAAGACACCTGCTTGATCACTCTGAATTTTTCCAACTTTGCATCTTGGTCAGGTTCCACAATTTGACAAAGTAGGTTGGGTTCCGTACCTTTCGGAATCCGTTTCGTGCAATTTTTTTTTAAAAAAAAATCAAATTTATTGTCCTTCGGGGTCGAAGACCCTATGTAGGACATAGCCTTCGTGCATTTTTGGCATGGCAGTGAGTGCCATCACTTTCTGGACCATGACCGAAGAATGCGTTTGTTCAGATTCGGGGTGTTGCCCAGACTCATGCCCTGTGGCGACTAGATGAAAAATACATCAATTGTTGCAGCTCGTTACGATGCGGAGTGAGGAACCTACATAATTATGAGATTTGATTATGCTCATCTCAGCTACATAAGCAACATTGTACGCACCTTCGGTATCTTCCATTGCCAGGTCTTCTCGCCACCGAACATAGGACATTCATCTTACAAGAACATCACACGATATACCCATTCTGACTTGTCTGTAACTTACCACGCGACTCTTCTGTGTGCGTGGGAGCTGTCTCAAGGGGCGCTGGCTGGGGTTGTTAGTTTATTATGTAACGAGGTACGAGCGGAGGAATAGAGTTTTGTCTTCGAGGGAATGGCTGACGTGGCACTACACCTCGGCCTGTCTCCGTGACACAACGTCCGTTCGTACTTGGATTCCTCGTCGTGCTCATTTTATTTCCCAACCCTCCTCTCTCCTATCTGTTCGCAAATGTAAATGTCCTAAGAGCGGCCGAGATGCGGCAGGATTACTTCGCTACGGTCTACCTGGTGAGAGGAGATTGGAGAGTCCAAGTGGGCAACATACTTCATATATTGTGAACATCAACATAGCCATCGAATTGAGGAAGACTCTCAAGACCCGTGTTTGAATGTTGTAGCAGGACAGGCATCGTCGTCCCAGTGGAAAGTAACAAGCTTACGTTGAAGGCGCGGGAGTGGGACGATTTGAATTACACCGCACTTTCGCATGTGACCGGGATTCTGGGGAAACATCATGTACTAATCGGTGAGTAATCTTTGTTTTCCCTTGATAATCCCCTCGAGCTAACTTGCCTCTAGCGTTAACCAACATATTTCAAATGTTCAAACTTTAGACCCTGTGTCCAACCCTGTTGACAGCGACTCATCAGCACGGCAGTCCTCAGTACTCAGTCTTTGGAGTTAGTTCCTCGGAAATAGATCTCACATGACTTGAGCGGTATGTACCCAATATGTACCGATGTTGAACTTGTTTCACTACCAGTAACTTGATCTCATTATCATCGAGGCAAGAATGAGTATGTCAGTACTATGTGCCTGTGACTTAGTACTACCGCTTAGTGTCGAAGAGATAATTTTTCTCGATCTCCTCCGGATTACAGGGTCTCAAAGTTTCACAGGGGACAATCGTCGCAGCTCGCTGTCGTGAACCACGATAAACTGCTGGTACACAGGTATCCATTCTTATTGCGCTCATTATTTGACATCTCCCTGACATAAGATTCCCCCATCAACATTAGCTCTCAGAGTGCAGTGGCCACCTGTGGAACTCGACAAACAGAAGGGTCCCGTTTGTTCGCGCGAGTTATATACCCCAGAATGGCAAGCGGCTCATTTGGCACCACCGTAGCTGCGACAATGTGCAACCTCTCGCAGCGCACGACTACTGATTGACAATGTCAAATTGTGGTACCATGATGTACTATACTACTACCACTTGCTATTGTCTTCACGAATGACCGTACTGATTCCTCATAGTGACGCAAGTTCAGCGTTACTCGGCAAGCTTCACTCGGGGCTAGCAACCCTTACCCTGATCATTATTACGACAGCTTTATCGATAGGCCCAGTGATCGATGCTGCAGAACATTGCTGTGTCAGCAGTTTACCGTCACAGGACTATATTCGGATTGAAGCTCTTGTCACTCGACCCTTTCAAGTTGTACACACAGGGGATCCGCGCGCAAGGATGTCAGGCCATCTGTGACTGCATTGTGCAAGTGCTAGCGTGCGAGATGATGTACTTCGTAATCACGGAGTGACTCATGACGTCCCAACAGACGCCATACATTTGTGGACTCTCAGTCAGCTAATCTGCGTGGCCCTGCACATTTTCATCGCTGCCAAGAAATGCCATAAGTATAACGCCCGATAATCAGATAATATAGATACACACGAAATGTCTTCCTGCGTCACATATATAGCTGGTCTTCAATATTTACATGTCAAGATCATCCTTTCCCGTCATCTAACAATGACATCCTACATTTCCCATCAAACGGGTGAGTGGAAGCTATGTAGCTGGTGTTGCATCTTTTTGTTCATCATCCTTTGCAAAGTCCCGAAGTCGATGTCGATACCTCATATGATTGCCATGCTCTGTACTATTTTTAGGCTTGTTTACAGAGGTTGGATGCGTCACTTGTGGTGGGAGGATGCATGGGCAGCATTTTCACTGATCTCAGACAGTAGAAATTTCGTTGCATGCTGCATGATTCCATGACTAACTACTGTATCCCCCAGTTATTTGCCTGCTATGCATCTGGATTCATACCTCGATAAGTTGTGAGTGTTCGTCTTCGCGCTCCAAGATTTACCTTACTTTGATGTCAGTCCCTGGTTGGATCTTCTCTGTGGCTTTCACCTCCGTTGTCTGGTGCGCATCGTAGCTCACTCGCTTATGTTTCAAACTCACTAGTCCAGGGCTGCGCGTATGAGCATGATTTTCTCCATCATCCGAATTGCCCGTCCCTCAGGTCACAGGTACCAGAAATGGATCACCTATCTCATCACAGTATCCTTCGCGTGTATGTGGGCCGTAGTACTGGTATCGAAGGATGACACGTGCGCCTTCAAATGCCAGAAGACCATGTCAGTAGCGCTCTTGCAATTGATTAGTTGGTTCCCCTTTCTACTTTCTATACCTTTTATGGACCTCAAGTTCTTGGGTTCCTGCAGCGGATGTCATCGCGGATGTTTCCCTCATTCTTGCGCCTCTGCTGTTCTGGAAAAATACAAGGCTCTCAAGCAACCACAAAATATTGATCCTCTCCCCATTCGGCGCATCGCTTCTTATCACTGCCATTACAATCCCCCATTCTGTAATGCTCTTACACTCCGCCTCAGAAACGACGCTCACCATCGCTCACGTCAAGGTATGCGCACACTTACTTGCATTCCTCTGCAACATCTGACAGATCTTAGGCCGCCCTCAGTCTCATCGTCTGCAACCTCTTGGTGATCGTCTCTTCGATATACTGCGCGTGCTGGAAGAGAACGCTTGATCCGGACCAAACAGTTGAATCTCCCACAATCTTTACGAGCGTTATCACGGCACAAATACACGTCAGCGCGATTTCTATAACATCACCGCCTGTGTATGAGGAGACAACTCAAGGTACTTAACGACGGGCGTTGATTGGGCAAACAGAAGATGAAAGGCGCAAATGTCCTTTTTACAAAGGGTGCGCTAGCACAGAAGAATAGAAAGCAATATTTAGATGATGCGCAAGTGCTTTATTCACCTTGGGATACAACGGGGTTTTATGTGCCGTAGGGTATTAAGCTTGTGGAATAACTGGGATTTTAATTTATCATGTGGTTTACCTCGTTCTTCAGTTTCCCTGCCGGACGATTGCAACCTCAGCGAACGCATGTCAAGGCACTTCCTCCACTGTACCAAAAACAGATCATCTGATTTTACAAGATGCAAATACAACATGAACGGGGATCATTGCGCAATATATCATCCAGCACAACGATCATCGATCAGAAGCAGCAATACATGAATCCAATGATGCTGTACACTTCTGTCAGGACAAAAGACTCTCGTCAATGCGCAAACGACCGCTCTCCACCCCTAATATGCCCGGCAGACTCATGCAAGAGCAGCACAAATACGCCAGTGATGATATACACGACGACGCTCGCCCACACTGGGACCCCGCGATTCAAGACGAGAAGTGCACCGCCGAGTAAAGGGGCGATCATCCCGCCTCTGAAATCGATGCATATAAGTTAGTGGAATAACCAGACAACGATACATACATTCGTGATAGTGCAGATGCAATACCGCATGCTGTTCCTCGGACCTTGGTTCCAAATATTTCTGGTGTCCAACTAGGAAGCATTAGTACTATGCACTCGTATCAAGAAAATACTGGAACGTACCCATATAGTACAGCATACATGGTCTGAATCGGCTCTGTAAGAACAAGGAACAGACATTTCAAGGAGAGCCACCCACCGTTGCACTAAGACTGATCCCCACAGAACTCACGCGCACCAAAAGCGCGCTTCTGACGAGCGCGAACACAACACAAAAGAATGCCGTGACGAACGTGGTTGCAGCCAGCGAGCCCCGCCGGCCAAGAGGACTTTCAACCATATAGGCTCCGAGCTGCAGTCGACCGTCAAGCATCAACATATCATGTAAATAAAGCAATGGAAAACATACGATAGCACCAGGACATCCTCCCATAGTAAATATTAAAACATCCCACAAGCTATGTTCTAGAGACTTGGTCGAAGTATCATCACTCGACCCAGTCTCGAGCAGCTTGGGGAGGTAGACATTAAACATCGTGTACGCTAGGTACTCCACATGAAATACTGATGCTCCGAATGATAAATAGAAAACCCACCTAATGACATAAAGAACCACACGCCCCACATGAGCACCGTCGTCTGGAACCACTCGGGGGCCAAGACCATGCCGACACGGTCTAGCCATGCAAGCAGCGGCCGACGCACCCATCTAGGCAACACGCTTCCAACACGCTGCTTCATCTCAAAAGAAATCACGGATGACGTCCGTGGGTGTATAGTTCCTTGGCGAGGCCGCGGGCGCGCTTCGGGGACGGAGAAAAGGACTTTTGACTCCGACTGCGAGTCTCGAGAAGAAGAGCGGGAGCGATGTCCCCGTGCAAGGCTTTTTCCGCGCGGAGGCACCTCACCAACGGGAGTTATGAACGTATGTCCATCTAATGCATCATGAGTTGCTTCGGCCATCGACTGGTAGACTTTTGTCCCATTCTGATCGCTCGAAGTGCTACTGCCATCCGCACCTGTATCGAACGTCTCGTTATTTGCGCGAGGATCTTGGGAACTGGAGTTAGGGAGGAATGGTACACGCTCCCCTGCAGATGCGTGTGCTTCGGAGGTGGGTGGAGGCCTGTCATCCACGTCTTCTAGCTCTATCGGTAGCTCGGAGCCATTGAACCTAGAAATGAGCTGGAGACTTTCTAGTGCTTCTTGGTGACGACCGGCGTGTACAAGGTACCGCGGAGACTCGTGTAATCGGAAGAAGACCATGCGTGCGAGGAACATCGAAAGTGTCTGTAATGATCAAGGTCGGAGACAGTTATAAATCATCTGAGAGGTGAACATACGATAATACCAAGGGATACGAGCATGAATTTCCAGCCTGTGTTTTGAGTAGCGACATCGCATGGCTCGTTAGGGGGACATGAGCGGGAAGGGATGACTATTAATGCAACGCCCGCAGATAGAACGGAGCCAAGGGAGAAAAAGACGGAAAGGGCCGTGACGAGATATTGTTTCCCATTAGGCATATGCTCGAGAAGAAGTGTGCCATCAGTTGGCATTGAACCCTAAATTGACGCCCGATAAGAATAGGTCAACCAGACGGAGATTAACGTACACCAACGGCGCTACCAAGAAAGAATAGGAGAACACATAATGACCAAAACGACCATGCAAACGATGAGAGGATACCGAATAGGGCAGTGAAAAAGAGTGTTGCGTTAAATGCAGCACTACGCCCCAGGAGGTCAGAGCAGGTTCCCCAGCCCACAGCACCGAACATCATGCCGGCGAACATGGACGATGAAAGAGTCCCGATGTAGTTGTCAGGAACTAGGCGGGGGTTATATGATGACCCACTGTGGGCATGAAGGGAATTTACCTGAATAGTGTTGTTGTACTCTAGGAAGAATTATTGCAACAGCTTGAATCCACATCTGAGCGATATGTCAGAGAAGTGGGGAATGTTTTTGCGAGCTACTCACATTATCTGCCATCCATCCTGATGGAATATATCATAGTTAGTTATGATTGACAAGAACATTGTCGAATGGCGAGGAATTGTAGCATAGTGCTCACCGAATCCGCATAATGACAGCAACGTCCATTGATAGCTCCCTGCTTGATGTTAGTGCCATATCAGAAACGCGAGGACGCGACGCGACGCACCCATTCCAATCCTATCAATCGTTTTGTCCAACGGCGTCCGTTTATCATACTCAGCATCCGAATCCACCTCGACGCCATCCATACCCTGTTCCGTGTCCTCAAAATAGGTCATCCTGTCCGCCCAGAAATCTGATACGCGGTAGGTGGCAGAGGCCATCTTTGGCTGCAAAGGTGCGACCGCTTATATATTTATGGTTGATTACGCGAGTAAGACGCCAGCAAGATTGCAGCTTGGCAGATTGCGAAGATGTGTTGCTATATTCGATAGTAAAAGGTCCGTGTGCACTGCACTTAGACTCTGGATGGATGAAACTTGATGGAAGCTTGCCGGATGAGCAGGACTCGTTGAGGAAGTATGAAGAATTTAAAGCGAGTGCACTTTGCACTAGTACTTATATGTTGTGCCACATTTGAAACTTGATTTCGTTTCGAACTGAAGTTTCAAGTTCTGACCGCAATCGACAAAGTTTCATCAAGGGCCTGTAACTACGTTTAATAGCAGTCCGACCGTTTCATTCATCTGCAGGTTTAGATAGTGGCCTGACAGTCCGAGAAATGTACTAACGTGCATTGTACGCCGGCAGTTCTTCCTGATCTCCAACATCATCTCCGAGTTTCCTCACCTGCCTATCCACCCTCCATCTCCACTCATTTCCTTCCAGCCACTTGAAAGATGTACTACCAAAATTTACCGAGACGTCGCACTCCCCAGACACACCCATAGCAGCATACACATCAATCCCGCTGCGGTTCTGCAAATATATACCGGTAAACGCATCTGGCAGGCGTTGACCGTCGATTGTGAAGAACATTGTACCTGTGTAGAAAGAATATGCGCAACCGATCGTATGGCCAACGACAGACATAATGGGCGGAAAGCCCAGTGGGAAGCAAGGACGCCCGCCCTCTGGGTCCTCAAAGAATTTGTGGAAGTCGTCGAGGTGAAGGCCTGCGCTCAATCGATTCCAGCCTGGAAGCCTCCATGATGGGTACGGTCTGCAAGCAGTTCCTGACGGACAGAAAATGAGGTGAGGCGAAAGGAGCGAAGATATGCATACCAATTGCGATTACGCCACCTTTGGATGGGTCTGTCATTTTGTTTACAGTGATCTCAAAGTATACTCCACCATCGATTGGAAAGTGATATTGACCAGCGACGATTGGCAGGTTGCTGAGGAGACATGTATCTGGGCAGCCCACTCTAGAACGTATCTGCGAGAGTCTGCCCTTCCCGACTGAATTATGGACTACGGCGACAGAGGAAGAGTCGCGAGCTTGCATTCCCCATTCTAAGCTTCCATTGCTGTCGATGTCCGCGATGGTTCGAGAAGGTAGAATTGTTGACGATTCGACAGGATGTCTTTCACAGAACGCGAGGGCTGTTTCATAACTTTCATCTGAGGCTTCGTTCTGAAGACCGTAAGTGGATGATCGTTCTACTGCAGGTGCCCATTCAGGAGGAGCACCTGGCGGAACCTCCGGATGCCGGGGAGCACGTTGCTGGTAGTGTTGTTTGAACCAGTCCATGTTGAATGTACGCACAATAGGAGTCACTGTTACTATTATATCTGAAAGTCGTAGCGGAGTTTGAAAACAGCGTATTGTGGTGGTCTCAAAGTCATCAGCAGAGGCCCATCGAAAGGTTTGCATTGACCATCTGGTGCAAGAATCTCGGCTTGACTGTATGCCAGCCGATCCATTAAATCTAGTATATTAAGGTACTTTAACATTTGATCTTCAGATATACTGTGAAAATGAAATCTTGCCTACGATTCATTTGCCCCCATAAGCGCCACTTCGCACTCCTAGACTGGATAGACAAATAGAAATCCGAAAAACAAATGCTGCAAACAGTATCGGTGGAGATGGAAGGTCTGCGTAGGTCCAGTTGGCATGATATATGTTTGACAATCATTGCAGGAGGGAATGACAATGAACCGCAAGCCTCAGTTTCATCTGAGAAACTAGAAATAAGCCTGCAAGACGCAAGATAGGTATCACCAACCTCACCAGAAATAATTCAGGCGTCCCAGGCTACATTGGCCACATAAGTGCCATTTGCTTTCCTTGATAACATATCCCGGAGTCCAACATAAGCAGGAACGACAGTTCGAGGAGCTTTCGCGTTCTAATTAACCTAGCGTCATTGCCAATTCGACTGGATCGAATAAATCTAAATCTTTAAAGAACGTGCCTTGTGTGGTAGCCACTTCACCGATGTTCACTCCTTCAAGGCTGAACACCTCGTCAACAATTGACAGGTAGCATGGTTCAAACAAGACAAACGCACGCATCTATGCTGAATCTATCGTCTGATATTTTCTTGTAGGCTTGGCACTCGTCCATCAAGAAGTCGAGGAACGATTGATACTCAAGGTTGCTTATTCCATAGGGACCACTTATGAGCTGCAGAAACGCCAACCTGGACAAGTAAAACATGTCAGCGCAGTACCCATTAGTGAGAAACAAGCTTACAAGTGCGACAGGGAAGTATTTGTACGAAGAGATTATGATATTTGACTGTAGGTGGGTCAGGTTGAACCACGAGACTGAGCTCGACGCGCCGCTGACGGAGGCATGGATGGGGTTTAACACAAGGATGATTAGTATGAATGAGGCCTGAGGCTTTGTAGCACAGCGGGGATGAGGCTTAAGCTTGACGCACGCACAACAGTTCTTGTCACAGTATCATTGAAAAAGATACATACAAGTTGGACTATAATTACAAGAGGGATTCTCAGTGGCGATTCTAGAACGGGGAGTACGCGTGACATGGGTTGAAGTTCAAGAAGAATTCATGGCAATTCCAGATGTGAGTGACGTTGGATTCGTGTCACCCATTCTCTGAGCAGTTCTTGTCACTAGGTCCTTGAGGTGGATTTTAAACCTGGACAATCCATGACAGCTTGACGCCAGCGCTAGCGCTGTATTCGAAGTGAGTAAATATCGTCAACATCCAACGCACGAACGACTTTTTGGTAATTCAATATCCGCAGTAGTGCCAACGGTAAGGCAACGATGCCAACTAAAACTTGCAGGAGCCGCGGAGGGAGACGACGACGCTGTATTATTGAGTCACCGGGTAAGTATGTAGAAATCAAATGCGACGGCGAACAGTTGACTTTGAAAAAGAGAGATCATCGCGGCCATTAAATCGGCAATTTGCGCAACGGACATTTCATTACACGTTCCGAGTCAGCTCTCTTCCCGAAACACGTTTACACCGGGCGAGTATCTGTGGGCTGAGGTACTACTACTACCTGAGTATGTGGGGCAAATCGAATGGAGGTACGTTTGTAATTCCAAGTCTATCCGACTGTCAGAAACTTTGACCTTCAAATTCAAGTTGTTCACATGAAGACTGCCGTACTCTTTATTGACGAGAGGCTAGCAGCCACCCGCCGAAAGTCATCGAACCTATTGATCGCCTGCGGATGATAAATAGGTACATGTCTGATATATAGGCATGGATACAGTTAATAATAACATTGCAGTGACCATCCGTAGCTGGACGCATTGAGTTAATGCAACGGGACTTTCATCACATGCAGTGCACTGTGCGCCTGATGTGGTGAGCGTTAGCCAGCCATAAATATGACATTAGGCAACAGTACAGGTGAGTGCTAAATATAGCCTAATAGGAGGTGACGTATCGAATCATCTTTTAATCATTCCAAGTCAAAAGCAGGTTGTTGAGACTTATCAATCAAATCCACCGCCTCTTTAAAACGAGTTTATGCTCATGTTGGGCTGCATCTTCCATCCGAGACATTTTCTCGTACCACCATGATTGCACGGCAGGATGACGAGGAGACGCCTCTTCTCCAACGACCAGAGCAGCCAATGACTAGGACGCCTCTACCCTGGAAACAATTTTCGATTATACTGTTCTTGGAAATGTTAGATCCTCTTTCTTCTCAGACCCTTGCTCCGTTTATTCCTCAAGTGAGTATATGCGTATATTTCCTTTGCTTAGACTCATATCTGACCACCACTGGAACTTTATCAAGCTCGTTAGAGACATTGGAGTGACTCACGGAGACGAGTCCCAAGTCGGTCGCTATGCCGGCATTATTGTAAGCATGTCTTCATTGTTCCTTCCCCTTCATTCGTTCCTGATATTCTCCCGAGCAATCATCATACTATGCAGCTCATGCACTGACTATTTTTCATTGGAGTCAACTGTCCGACCACGTTGGGCGGAAACCTGTATTACTGATAGCTCTATTAGCAATTTCTGTTTCGATGTTTTCGTTCGGGCTGTCGAAAACTTTCCTTGATCTCGTGGTTAGGTCAGTGTGTTCAATCAAATATAAAATTGTACTTGTGACCATCAATTACTGATATTCTTGACTAGTCGTGTTGTCTGCGGAGCATTTGATGCGAGCAATGGTATCCTCAAGATCATGGTGATGGACATCACTGACATAACCAATTTGCCTGAGGCATACAGTTATGTACCAATTCCGTGGATGATCGCAAACACAGTTGGGTAGGCATACATAGATACATATTCCATTTTATCTCACTGAAGTTCATGACATCTAGACCACTCATTGGCGGCTCGCTCTCCCGACCAGCAGACAGATTCCCTGACATCTTTGGGCAATCAGAACTCCTGAAAGCCTACCCATATCTCCTGCCATGCTCTATTTCGGCACTGTTTGCATTAGTAGCTTGGCTAGTCACGTATTGCCGTCTTCAAGAGGTGAGCACGATGCTGAAAACCCATCTCTGGATCACGCTAAGTGTGGTTACAAGAGCATTTCTACCAAGGCACCGCTTTGGGAGCTAATTACAGGAGATTCTTCGGACAGTCATACTCAAAGCCTCGCCAGCCATCGAGCAATCTTATAGTTAATCCTGGGGAAGCGAATCCCGGGGAATTCCAATCAAAGCCGCTTCCACTGCGTGCCTTGCTAACCTCAAAAGTTTCGATCGTAACAGCAAATTATGCCACCACAGGCCTATTTGACATGGCGTTTCGGTTTAGTCCTACCTGTTTTCTATGCGACACCGATTGAACTTGGTGGTCTTTCCCTTGACCCTCCTCGCATTGGCGCTTTACTTGCAGCACGAGGCATCATACATGGCATATCTCAGTTACTTTTCTACGCTCGTTTGCATGATCGCTTCGGTGCAAGAGCTCTCCATATCACTGGTGTTAGCTCCGGCATACCCACCATCATTTTATTCCCAGTGATCAACGCTCTGGCCCGAGCCCATGGGATAGGTATGGCTGTGTGGTTATGTGTTACCTGTTCAGCTTATGCTGACGATGAGCTTGAACATGTGCTACCGTATGTCAATTCAGTACTTCCGACGTCTTACTTTACTAAGAAGTCGTAGCTTGCATAGCATTGTTTATCAGAGCCGCCGCCCCCAATCGTGCTTCGCTCGGAGCAACCAATGGAATCGCGCAGATGGCTGCCTCAGTAGCAAGGATCATTGGCCCGGCGTCTGCAGCTTCGGTCTTCTCTTATTCAATACAGGAAGGGCATGATGCGTGGTTGATATACTACTTCTTGATCGCCATGGCATTTCTCGCAGTAGGTACTGCTCTATTCCTTCCCCGTGGTCTTAGTGTATGGGAAGATCATCAATAATATCACTGCAAATGACTGAAAATGGCATGGGTCAATATCACTACGGCAAGGTTACATAGGGCATCAATAGCTTTCCTAAAGTAAAATGGAATTGAGTATATAGTGCTATGTTGAGGGGGGGGAGGGGTTGCAACAAAGCTATACATACTCTGTAGAGTAAATCCTTTACAGCTGTTTGCAAAAAGGTTGACAGTATCGACATTTTGAGAAAGAACAAAACAAATAAATAATAGCCATGTACATAGGGTCAAATAAGATGTGGATATACTTGCAAATGCTTGACGCACACATATACTCACAACAATGGACTCGATATTCATGGACAGCTTCTCTAGTGATGGTGAACTATCAATGGCAGAAGACAACAACATGTTGCAGTCTTCCTCCATGGACTCTGGGAAGCAAACTGTTGTTGCAGATGAAAACCCTGATGAATCAGAACCACTGGAAGTACTCGACAAACATGGACCTGGCCACTCATGAAAACAAAAAGAAGGTATGGCATATTCACCACAGGCTTAGGGTGTCAGGACTGTCATGAATATCCTTTGCTTAGCTCCTCCTGCACCTCAAAATGTCACAATTTCATATTCCCTCGTCATGTACTCATTTGAACAGATGAAGAAACCAAAGATGAAGAGGAGCGAAAAGACTGCAATCATCAAGCTCTACCAGGACAAACCCTTTGATACCCTCAAGGCCCAGATACTCAAGTGTATATCCAAGAGTCTGAAACCAAAGAAGCTCAAGTATGACGACTACAAGATAATGTTCACCATTCTTCGTCATCAGACAGCGCCACTATCCCTCAAAAAAACTGCTGAGTATGAACATCTTGTCGAGTGTGCTGTCAGAATGAAGACCCCTGCTGTGAAGCTTTTGATCGAAGCATTGAAAGACCAGACAGCAGTTTGTGTAAATATGTGCATATATGCTACTGATCTTGTGACAGTTTTGTAGTCGAAGAAACAGAAGAATAGCAATCCAGAAGGAGATGGTGCAAAGGCCAGTGACAGCGACACCAGCCAATCAAGTGGCTCTGACAGCGGCAGCCAGAAGGCAAAGAAAAAGAAAAAGAAGGTGGCTGAATCGTGTTGTGTTTCCTGCATCATGTTTTGAAGTTATCAATACTCAATTTTTTCGAACAGAAGAAGCTGGTTAAAGAACTTCCTCTCAACATCAAGCTCTCTGCCCAGATCAAACTTTTGCAAAATCGCTATACCTGCAACAAGCCTGGCTGTCTCATGTCTGGTTATTGTTATATCCTACCAGATAACAATGCTCATTTCACGCTAAGCCATCGGCACTTGAGCATGTGGGCTGCTGCTTTGGTAACATGAGGTAATGGTGTGGAGAGTGCACTCGCTGAATAGTTTGTTGTTAGGCTGCAAAACCACCTATCACGATACTCGACAAGCCACCAAACCATTCCTCTAACCTCTTGTCAAACTCTGCACCCTTGATTCAGTGACACCTTGCGGAACGGAACACTGCTCAATCTACTCCAGACCTATCCACATTGACTGTTCTGACAATCAATTTCAACCTTCCTAATGATATTTTTTCATTCTTACAGCCTGCATCAGCACCCTTGCCAACCACTCCTAGTTGAACCAATGCTCTTGTCAACAGTGCTGATATGCCTGTTCTTTCTGTCTCTGCTCGGCCTGGCCCTGACTTGTCTTTTGTGAACTTTTGTGCTGCATACGACCTATCTCCAGACATCCATACCAAGCTCACAGAAAATGGATATATGGGAACACGGACCATCAGATACATCATCGTTTTGGAGCTGAAAGAAATGAGATTCAAGAATGGCGAGATCGCGGCAATGAAGGATGCAGTTGCACAGTGGGCTAATGGAGAGATGTGAAGCCTAGCTTGTCGAGAACCAGAGATTCATATTGCTGTCATACTTGTATTGAAAGTGTTCTAATTGGACTCGATGTAATTCTACTGCTCTGCTGTCACTAAAAGTATCCTGCATGAATGAAGTATCCTGCTGCATCAGACATTGTAACAATACTCATGGCTTTATACATGTCAAATATAATACTATTGGATGCGAGGAAGTAGTCCTGATAGTGACAGATGAAGGCCTTAATATTTGAAAAAGCTTCTTTGATTGGGTTCAGATCTGGGGAGTAGGGCAGGAGATACTCAAGGCGAACACCTATCCCCAATGGTTCAAAAACTTGTCTAGATCAGACACAGTGACTCACCATAAGCTTTGATCAATTCCACAACACCCTCTCCATGATGTATTTTTGTGTTGTCCATTATGAGGACAGACAAAGGTCCAGGATAAGGCAAACACATTGGCAACTAAGTTGTGTCAGCTTCGCAGTGCTTGCCAGAGTTAGAATCAATGACATACCACTGTAGATTGAAGGAACTCGAGATATTTTACCATGGTGAATGAGCCTTTGACAACACTTGAAGCAGCCATGCCATCTACAGTCAGAAATCCTAGTCCAGAGACATGCTGCCCACAAACAAAGACCTGATGGCTACATGCATGCTGGCCTGTAGCTGCTCGTCCATGCAGCCGCCCTGCAGTACACTCATCTTTGGATGTTTCATCAAGGAAACCAAGCTGCTCTGGTGAATATTGGCTCATGCGAATGAGAAAGTTCATCCTCTTCTCCTCATTCCTCTCCTTTGTGATCTACTTCAGTTTCTTGAGAGAAATGCTGACATGTGTTAGTTTGCAGTGGATGGTAGTATAGTGTACAGAGATGAAGTGGTTGGTATTGAGAAGTCGAAGGAGCTCATCTAAGAACCATTCAGGGCGATGGTGAATGAGACGGACAAGATATAGTACATCGTTGCAATGAAGGATATGAGGACGACCACGAATACCAAATGTATGCCTAACAATGTCTCTGGTTTTGCGCCAGAGCTTGAGGATCCACCAGAATGTGTGTTCCAAAAATCTGACACAAGCAAGAATATCTTCGAGTGCAAGGTGTTGATGCTTGTGAAGATTGATTGCAGCTAGTTTGATGTCGTGACTGATTTTCCAATACATCATGGTCAATTTGTGACGTATGTATGAAGCTATTATTTATTTGTTTTGTTTTTTCTCAAATCTCGCTACTGTCAGCATATTCGCAAACAGCTGTAATTTGTGAGTTTTTTTTTGGTCCACCACTGATTTTATTCTATGCCATGGTCCAGTTCAACATCTTATAGTGCAGACAATGTGACCTCTTCTTCCTCAGTGGTTGGTATTTCTTTGGTGGGGGTGGAGATAGGTGTTGGCAGCTCATTGTTGGCTTTATGACAGCAAGCAGGTTCCTGGAAGGACCTGGGATGGCAGTCAACATACATGTTAAAGGCATCAGTACCAAATTTGTGGTGAGTTGTTGGTACATGGGTGAGGTATTTGGGTGGTCAATATTCTCAAGGGAAGTGCATCCCAATATTTGTGAAGGCTTCTTTGGATATCTTAATAGATATTGCAGTTTTTTGAGGATGGTTTTGACAAGAGTAAAAGTAAAAGTACAATTGAATATATATTCTCCTGTCTCCCATCTCCTGTTCCCTCAGTTTCTCATTTTCCTGTTCTCCCATTCTCCAGTTTTTGAGTCTCTACATTGTCTTTGCCTCCTTTTTTATTTTTTCACAACCTTGTCATTCATCTTCTAATCTCTTTTATCTTCTATCATCACATATTTATTATCCCTCTGTCTGCAATTATATCCTACTCAAACATATGTTGTTCCACTTTAATTTTATTATATTTACTATATGTATGTACCATAAATAATTACAAAAGGGAAAATACTTGTATTATGTAGTGCACTGCTCTAATGTGCAACACCAATTGAGTTGGTGCTTGAAAACATGTAACAAAACTACATGGCCTTTAGTGAAATACATGAGATAGATGAAATAGGCAAAAGCTTCTTTAACAGTCCAGAATAATGCCTTGGCTTTCTTATATCATTTACCATAATAGCACCTTAAAAATATCACAAATAAATTATGAATATATGAGGCTCAAAATCAACAGACATACAGCTTACAATATCAGCCTTACAAGTAGCATTACATCTGACTGACAATCAAAAACAAATGTATTGATTATTTTAAGTATGATATTACCACAACTTCACAGTAACAATTTTTTCACAACAATGAAATGATACCAATAGAGTGATGTAATGTCTTTTTAGATAGATAACCTATAAATGAATACCTATAAAACCAAATATCTCTATGATCAGTGATTCAGACAAATACTAATGACTGATAATATGATCATTTATGGGTAGCTTGTTTAGACTTTCCAAGGTATGTTCAGCTAGAGGTACTTTTGTAAGATCAGTAAATACTATGGTTAATCCAATAATATAAAATTTGATAGAAAAACAAAGTCTAGTCACTCTAATAGTATGATGATAAAAAAATGGAGAACTCTCCCTCCAGCTTTCTTATAATGATGCCTTGTAGTAAATTATACTTCATCAAGAATGGTATGGAATTATAATAAGCAGCCCTCAGTACAAATAGGTAGAATCAAAGGTCAAGACTAATTAATGCTTATGTAGAACTCTTAGCTTATTATTGAATCTGTTGCTAAGGAATCTACTATGAGTATTAAATAGAATTAGAAATAGATGTCCTTGGATTTCAATGCTAAGTTCCCTAATTAATAGCTAAAGTCTATTAGCCAAAGAAGACTTTGGCTTAGTATTGCTACTCAGATAAGTGAGGTCAAGTGTTACTATCAATCTCTAAAGTCTTCCCACTAAGCTACTGTGAGTCTTAGATGCACATGAAGACTATATGAAGATTTCTGAAATATGTTTTGAAAAAAAAAACAACAAGATTTGGTGAAAGCAAAAAAAAATTATACAACTGAGGCTATATCTTGCTTGCTGGTTGTTGGACACAGTAAGCTCATAGTTAGTTGTTTGATATTATGAGTTTGTAGTATTCACTATCTTTTGAGAAGGTGCCTCTCAATCTTGAAGAGATTTTGACACTAATACTAACAGCAATTACACCTTACTAACTAGCAAAAGATAGGAATGCTTGTTAAAATTCAGATATTTATGTTGGTTTGTATTATATATAGACATTAGTAGTATCAATGGTGTTTTGCTAATATGTTCACAGCAGAGCATATGAGATTAGTAACTAAGGATAGTCTTGGTATCCTCATGCATACATCTGGTTGCCTGTATCTGTAGTGTGACCAAGCTGCAAGTACAGAATATTATCTGTTGTGTACTCTAGGAAGTTGAAACATGATAATATTTCACTATTTCTGGGAGGATGTGTCTCAGGCAGTTTATGCCAAGACTAACACTGTCAGTGTGTGCTTCCTATGAGTTCTTGCTTGAAAAAGTATAGCAATTCCTATATTAGTTTTTCTTTTATGACTGCTCATTAGTGATGATGGTGTATACATGTTCAAATACCTGTTAGTAGCTTACCTTTATACACATGACTACTCTTACCTCTCCTACTTGCCTTGATGTTTTACTTACTATCTATGATGATAAGAAAGTCTGTATTTTTTCTGGCAATCACTTTTATGATCTTATAGAGTATACTTATTAAGGTATCTTATGATGTAAAGGATTTATAGAGGCCATTGTTGGCATTGTGTTTTCTATGCTAAACTCTAATATTTTGGAGATGTAGTAGTAGATGCATAATATAATCTAGTATCTCTGGACTGTGCCACTCATCATTCAGTGCAAAAAGTGAGAATGTACTTAAGCATTGTATGACAAAATAATACCTGTTTTACCTAGTCAGAACACTATCATCATGAACTTAAATGGTGAATTGGTTCATCAGTAGGTGGCAGATATCAAGGAAGCACTTAATTATGATTCATAAATAAAAAATTAATAATATTAGTTCAAAATCATCTTATTCATTAAGTTTTGCAGTCTTCTAGCATTTGGTCTTCAGTTAGTCATCATCCACAAATATGTATAT